>CM064072.1:3020000-3227500 GCA_032594955.1 Panicum miliaceum | reverse complement strand
ATCGGAGTTTGAAACCAAACAAACTTCTCCTCAGGAGGATAGATGGGGCGATTCAGGTGAGATCCCATGTAGATCTAACTTTCTATTCACTCGTGGGATTCGGGCGGGTGTTGGGGGGGGGGGGGGGCACCGCGGCTCCTCTCTTCTCGAGAATCCATACATCCCTTATTACGTGGAAGTGGCTGTATTGACTGCATCATTTGGCGTAACTGGTTATTCTTTGCCTTGGGATCAAATTGGTTATTCGGCAGTCAAAATTGTGACAGGTGTACCTGAAGCGATTCCGGTAATAGGATCCCCTTTAGTGGAATTATTACGTGGAAGTGCTAGTGTGGGCCAATCCACTTTGACTCGTTTTTATAGTTTACATACCTTTGTACTGCCTCTGCTTACTATCGTATTTATGTTAATGCACTTTCCAATGATACGTAAGCAAGGTATTTCGGGTCCTTTATAGGGAAGGCATATCATAGAGAATTATAATTCTCATATATCATATAGGGTAGGTTGTGGTATTTCATTGCTACAAACATGTCTTATTTTACAATAAGACATGTCATTTGGATACTTCTCTTCAACTTTGAAGTATTTTGATACAAATAGTTATAGTTGAAGTTAATTTTATGAAAGAAAATAAGGCGGATTATGGGAGTGTGTGACTTGAATTATTAATTTGGCCATGCGGATATAGAATTGGATCTGCCACATTAGAATTCATGACCAAAGGTGTCTCCGCATCCAATCAACACGTAAGTCCCCTATCTAGGAAGGATAGGCTGGTTCACTCGAGGAGAATATTTTCTATGATCATACCCCAACCATGTCATCCATGAACAGGCTCCATAAGATCCCATAGAGTATAAATGGAATAAGTCATGTGATATGATCCAATTCTATATTTATTACACTTACCTTTTATTATAGGATGGAGATGCATTCATTCTCTTTGCATCGATTTCGATCCGCAATACTATCAGAGTAAAAGAAGGGATCTAAAGAAGAATGTAGGCTAAACTTTTTGATTTTTTTATTAGTAACAAGTAAATACTTTGTTTGGATGTAAGAAATTTGCGATATTGAGGGGATAAACACCAACTAATCAAGAGACAATCCACAAAGCAATTGATCATGATCAAATTTGTAAGCCCACTTGGATATTGAGCATTTACGCATAAGAATTGGATTCTTTTCAGTGAGTAGTTATATGCGCAACTTCGGAAAAGATACTCTGATAAAGCTTTTCTTGCATTGAGTCATTAAGTCATTATATACCCTATTCTATTGTGGATTCTCCACAGTCTTATTTCTTTTATTCTTGCTTGAGCCAGATGATGAAAAATTCTCATGTCCGGTTCCTTTGGGGGATGGATCCTAAAGAATTCAACTATCCCAATAACAAAGAAACCTAACTTAAATGATCTTGTATTAAGAGCAAAATTAGCTAAAGGGATGGGACATAATTATTACGGGGAACCCGCGTGGCCCAACGATCTTTTATACATTTTTCAGTAGTGATTCTAGGTACTATTGCGTGTCATGTAGGTTTAGCGGTTCTCAAAGGTACTATTGCGTGTAATGTAGGTTTAGCGGTTCTCAAGCCGTCAATGATTGGTGAACCGACAGATCCGTTTGCAACTCCTCTGGAAATATTACTCAGGTGGTCTTTCCCGTATTTCAAATACTCCGTGCAGTACCCAATAAGTTATTGGGCGTTCTCTTAATGGTTTTTGTGCCAACGAGCTTATTGACAGTACCCTTTCTAGAGAATGTCAATAAATTTCAAAATCCATTTCGTCGCCTAGTAGCTACGACCATTTTTTTAATCGGTACTGCAGTAGCTCTTTGCTTAGGTATTGGAGCAACATTATGGTAAATCCTTAACTTTAGGTCTTTTTTAGGGATTTTTCGAGTTGATTCATTCAACCATGAAGCCCCCTGCATTGGTATCTAGGAAATAGTTACTTCCAAGTGAATCTTCCCTAAATACCTACTATCTATTTTATTATGATCCATTTCGCGAAAATATAGATTGAGCCAAAGATGCAAAATTACTTTTTCTTATTCTAACTCAAAAAAAGAAAAAGAGGAAAAAATTGCAATGGATTTAAAGCAAGAACTTGTTCTTTGGTAAATCAATTGGGAGATGCTTCTCTAGAGTGTCCCATATCAGTTTTCCATGTTCCATACGAAAACTATCAATTCGCATAAGATCTTCTTCAGTCTTACTCAAAAGGTCCAATAGTGTATGTATATTGGCCCTTTTGAGACAATTATACGTTCTAGAAGGCAATTCTAATTGATCAATAGAAATACAATTCAATGGAATTCCTTTTTTGTTTTTCTTTTGAGTCGTGAATCTTTTTTGAAAGGTTAAAAGCGGTGGAGTAAATCTGTTTTTATTTTCTTCGAAACTAGTGCCCTCTTCTTCCGCGTATAGAAAGGAAGAAATAAATCAATCAAATTATGAGAAGCTTCATAAAGCGCTCTTTAGGAGTTAAACTTCCATTCGTCCATATTTCTAGAAAAAGTATCTCGCGTTTTTCATTTTCATTCCCACAAGAAAAATTTCGAACGGGCATGGATACAACATCTATTGGGTAACTTCCACCCTGAGAGTTCTTTCTGAGTTCCGTATGATATCCGCGATATCTCTTGATCTATAACTCAATATAGAAATCAATGGGCTCTCTCAAGTTAGCTATAGGTTGTGTCGTATCAACGATTTCTACGGAAGGCGGTAAGATTATATCTTGAGCGGTTATGTATCTAGGACCTTTGACGCAAATTGATGCGTCTCTAATTCCATAGAGATTACTTCTCAATACAATTTCTTTCAAATTTAGTAACTTGTATGGATTCTTCAATACCTACTATTGTAGAATATTCGTGTGGCACGTGCCCAAATTTGGAGCGTGTGGTAAATGTTCCTTCTATTTCTTCAAGTAAAGCTCTTCGCAAGGCAATACCGACAGTATCCGCTTGACCTTTTCTAAGCGGGGACAAAATGAAATGACCATAATAAAGACGCTTACTATCTACTCTTGATTCAACACACTTCCACTCTAATGTTTGGGTGGATCCTGTTACCTCCTCTCGAACTATAACAGACTAGTATTATTATTTGATCATTGAATTGTTTATTTCGCTTGAAAGCGGTTTATTTTTTTTACAGATGTCTTTATTTAGGAGGTCGACATCCATTATGGAGCATAGGTGTTACATCGCGTATACACGGTCGCCCGTGGGAGGGCGAGGCGGCGGCAGCATGGGAGCGATGCGCGAGGCCGGAGCTGCACAGCAGGGTGGAGCAAAGCGGCGAGGCCGGAAGCTGGATCAGGCGACGGGCGGCGAGAGAAAAGAGACGGGGAAGAAAAGAACCGGATAAGTAAGGAATGAGAACAAAGGATGTGTGTGCGGTTAAAAAAGAAACGGAACCCGTAATTGGAACCAAATTACTTAAACTATAAATTGAAGTTAAGCAATCAGATATCTGTTTGAACAAGCTACAAAGGGTATACAGGATCTTTCACCTCTCATATTCATTTGGCAAAATATAGGAGAAGCTGTTTTGCAAAACAATTTTCAAAACGGCTTCAGCTCCACCAGAGAAGCCACTCCACCAGAGAACCTGCAGCAGGAGCCGAGGCCCTACCACCAAACAATTAGAAGAAAGAGGAAAGAAGAGAAGAAAAAAAAATTCAGGTGTAGAGGACAAAGAAAATGGTCGGGTACAGTTTAGCAAAGCCGTTTTTTTAAGCATGGATCAATATAACCCTATATCCTAAGTGAAGTAGCAAAAGAGTTCCAATTTACTATCTTCTTGTTCATTATATTTCTCTTTACCGAATAAATTATCATCAATGCAGACCCCAAGAAACTATAAAGGATCTAATGTCGTTCTTAACCAAATGACATAAAGTTTGCAAAATCAATTCGGTGCTGATTTTATTTTTTTACTTTTTTTGTTTGTAGAATCCTTGTTACAAGACCGAGAAATTGCATGGAACAAGCAGAAGAACTCATAAGCAAATTTTAAGAAGGATATCAGCTGAATGGGATGTAGTAAAAACTTCGAAACCATTTTTCGAAGTGTTTTGTTTTTTTTATATGCATAACTAGATGTGTTGACTCAACCAAGCATTCAAACCTCAGTAGCACTGCATTATTTGACCTAATGTACAATATTAGTTTCTTTTCTCAAAACTTACCTTTACTAATATGCAAGTTTTATCATGAGATTAGAAATAATATGCAATATTAGTAACTTGGATGCTATGTGGCACCATTGGAATTTGCTAGATGAGGAACAGTTACACAGGGCCTGACGCCGGCAAACCTCTTACTCCTGCAGGGCAATCTGGATACAGATGGAGCAGCAAAATTTCTCTTGATTCTTTGGAGTCTTGGAGAGCATGGCATGTCCGAAACAGTTTAACACATGATGCTGGTAAACTATTTATTCTTTGATCAGTGAAGTTTCTATGCAGATATTAAGAGAGGAGCTATGCACTGTCAGGCACAACTGGTCCTTTGATCCGAAAGGAAAACACTTTGTGTGTACTTTCATTGGTGTTAAAAGGCAAGCAAATAGATATGAAACTTCCTCCATCTCAAGCTTTTTATTACATCGAGCAGCCTAATAAATTGAAATATATAGATCGGGATAATTATACCTCTATCAGCATACGAAGGATCTAATAACCTGACGCAAAAAGACTCTAAATCCCCTAATAATAATTGTCTAAACCAGGATGCCGGAGATGGATGGACGACCTTGCCATCTTCACTGCTGCTGTTTCATCACTTGGTGGGGGGAGCAAAGAAGATCTCCGAGTCGAGCCTCTTGGAGCGGAACAGCTTCTCCATCTCCGGTGTGGTGTTGAACGACGCCTCCAGCACCGCCGGCGAGATCGCCTTCCACACCGAAGTCCTCCCGGCCAAGTGGCTAAAGATCGGGCTGCGGCACAAGACACGACCACACGTCGAGTTAGTTCCAATCCACAATGCCTTTTTCACCGAACTTGCACCAGATAACTAGGAAGCACTCAATTAATTACTTGGGAGTTGTGATGATGGAGAACCACTCCATGCCGGCCTCGTCGGCGATCTTGGAGACGACGAAGAACCTGGGCACGATGAAGAGGCACCCTCCCTCGGCGCGGGTCTCGAGCACGCGCGTGCCGTCGACGCCGACGACCTGCACGCGGCCGCTGCCGCGCACGATGTAGGTGACCTGGTACGCGGAGTCGCAGGAGAACCCCGGCGAGCACATGGAGTGGGCGTCGATCCTGACGAGGTCGGCGCCGAGGCCGACCTCCCCGACGAGCGGCAGGTTCCGGGTGTTGAGCACCACGACGCGGCCGCCGTCCTTGGTGTCGACGTCGAGCGGCGCCTCGAGGCAGTTGAGCACCATGCCCTCGCGGTCCGCGTCGCGCGGCTCGGGCATCCTGTGCCCGTCCGGGACCCTGACGACGCCGGCGCCGGGCTGGGTGGAGACGAGCCGCGCGGCGGCGTCCTGGGGGAGGTCCCAGGCGCCGGCGACGAACTCGGTGGAGAAGCCGGTGAAGACGCCCGTGGCGCCCGTGAGCTGGAAGTCGGTGAACTGGCCCGCCCGGTGGCCCCTGGAGGTGTCGCCGAGGAAGAGCACGACGAGGTCGGCCGCCGCGGCGCGCGCGTTGTGCCACCAGGTGACGGCGCCGAAGGGCAGCGCCAGCGCGTCGCCCTCCTTGACCGGGATCACCTTCTCCTCGGCCGCCTCCGGGAGCACCACGCCGCACGTGCCCTTGCCTGCATATATACACATCAACAATTACCTGATGAGCTCGAGAGGGCTGGCCATGCATAACGCTGGAGAAATTAAATTAAAGAGTGGACCGATGCTTGCCTTGGAGGACGTAGGCGACCTTGGCGGAGTCGGAGTAGCTGGGCAGGGCGAGGCCGGCGGCGGCGAGGGAGAGCTTGGCGGCGCCGATGGAGGCGGCGGCGGCGAGGATGGGCAGGTCGGCGGGGGACCAGTCGTAGTACGCGCCGCCCTCGCCGCCGTAGGCCTTGCTGGGGTTCTTGGGGCTGAGATCCAGGGACATGACCTTGGCGGTGGACGCGCGCTGCACCATCTCGATCGAGCTTGGCGGATTGAGGACGATGGGTTGCTGGTTGATGCAATGGATGAGGGATGAGAAGCGCATGCACTAGTATTTATAGCTAGCCGTAGTACCGCATGGGATAATGGCGGATTGGATTGGATAGGATCGTCGTGGATAAACTAAATAAACCTTATCCTGATGGAATTTATCCGCAGATGATGGAATGGAATTCATCAAAACTCAAACGGTCAACTGAAAGTTTGCTTGATCTCCGAGCGAGTTTCTCATCTCATGCACACGATCTAGATGCATGCTTCCCCGCGCACCTCCCGCATGCACAGGCACGCATCCTGGCCAACTGATGACGGCTCGGACGCTCGAAACCTCCGGAAATGTAATTGTGCACGCCGTCGTCCTTCCCGTCGCCGACGAAGAGCGAGCCTGCGAGCTCACCGCGCGCCCCGCCGGAGCAGGCCTCAAGCGAGCAGCAGCACTGGATTCCTGCACAAGCATCGTCGTGTCGTGGGTCCCCCTGAAGCTGGAAGCTGGGCCGCTAGTTGGGCCTGAGCTAGGTCTGGGACGACAATTCTTGCAGCATTGGGGCCCGAACCGCGTGGGCGACGACGCTCGTTCCCCTTTTACTTGATACCACCCCGCTTGTGGGACTTGTCAAACGCAAGCTCATAACCTGTCAGGCTGTGAGCGGTGTCATCACGTGGCAATCGTGGTTAGCAATAATCTCAAAACTGAAAATCTTGGAACAATGTCTACCCGTGTGGAATTGCCCCATAGTACGGTTTGGATTTTGGAAAGGGAAATAACGGAGTTAAAACAATAGTGGCCAAAAGGTTTTTTATTTTTAAATCGTATTTGCCATACTTTTTTTCTTCTTAATACAGAGAGGCATTTTGGATTTGGGACGCAGGTATGAGGTGGGACAAAGGGTGGAATATTCTAAATATGCCTAGGGTTAGGCCATTGGCCTGGCCATCTCAGTCCCTACTACAATTCGTCTCTTCCTAAGGCCACACGCCCCCTGAAGAATTTGAATTTTCAAAGTTTATAGGTTAAGACGATGTAAATTGCTAAGTCAACAAAGTAGCTTGTGTTTTAAAATTTTCTTATTTATTGCCCCCATTTGTGGTAAATTATTACCTCCGAGAAACTATTCATTTTTCAAGTGGACTACAAATGCTACAAATGCTATTTCCAGAGGCGGGTGAGGGGGTGACACGCCCCTACAAATCAAATAAAAAATAAAAAAAATCACCGGCAGCTGGCAACCGCCGTTGCTCCCCGCGTCGGCAGCTGCTGCTCCCCCGCGCCGACTTGTGGCGTGCCGTCGGGGATGGAGAGCATCGCCGCCGCCGCCGTTGCTCGTGTGCTTGACGCCGGAATCCGCCCATGCGCTCGCTCGCTGACGAATCCACCCGTACACTCGCCGCCTGATCTACCCGCCCGTGTGCTCCCCGCTAGACCCGCCCGCGCGCTCGCCGCCGCCTCCCGCCGCCGGATCGGGCCACCACTGCCACATCCACCTCCCTCTTCTGCACTGCGCCGCCACTGCTTCCTCATGCCGCGCCGAGCAGCTACTCCTTCCCCGCGCCGCAGCTCCCCCGCACCGGCAGTTCCGCGCGCTGTGGAGGCCCCGAGTCGGTCATCCCGAATGCTGCTATCCCCCTTGCACCGCGCAACCCTCCTAGCGCCGCCGTGGCCCCCTTCGTGCCACAGTGGCTCTAGGTGCCGGGAGAGAGAAGGGGAGGTGGCGGCGAGGGAGGAGCGGCTCGATCCGTGCCATCGCAGCCCCTCTCGAGCCGCCGTGACTCCGCCAGGCAGGAGAGGGAAGGCTGGCGGGGAAGGGAGAGGATGAAGAGAAGGGAGGGCGGCGGGGGAGAGAAGGGAGGGGCAACATGGTGAGAGAGGAGGGGATCGAGAGAGGAAGGGAGGGGATCGTAGGGAGAGAGAAGGAAGCAGGTGGGCTGTGTAGAGGCCGCCTGCCCGCGATTGGCGGAGGGCAAGGAGGCGCTGATCGATGACGTGGGATCAGGGAGCGAGCGGGGGATGGCTGAATTTTTCTAGGGGCTATTTGTAGAGGCGTGTGATGCCATCACCGTCCCTAGAAAAACGTTTCTAGGGGCGGGTGACGCCACCACGCGTCACTAAAAATATTTTTCATTTTTATTCCGAAAATTCATTTAAATCTTTCCATATAGCAAAACAAATAAAAAAGTGAAACATCTACACTATGGTTATTGTAAACTATAGATAAAAAGTTATGCCAAGTATATTTCAGTGTATATAAAGGTTAAGATTGTTGAAACCTCAAAGTATGACTTGAGTTGTATGAGATAGTATATAGTCATAGCCATATGTAGGTTCATAATAATATTTTGGACAACTAAGTGACCTTAAATGAAAAGGTTATAAACTACAAAGTTTTAGATGTCATCATTCTCTACAATTTTAATATAAAGTTTGACTTCATCCGAGATCATATGAAAATTTATGATTTTTTTTATGTGAAACTATTTTTAGGGACGGGTGACGCCATCACCGCCCCCTAGAAATGCTATTTTTAGGGGCGGGTGATGGCATTGCCGGCCTCTGAAAATGATGCCCATTTGCAGGTGCAGGTGATACCCTAAAAATGCTTTTCTAGGAATGGGTCGGATGCTAAAATAACCGCGCTCCATTTGTAGGAGCGGGTTACCTTTTGACCCGCCCCTAGTAAAAATAGGGTGTCCCTACAAATATGATTTGTAGTAGTGAAAGTTACATTGATCATGCCACGTTGTGACATGTTTTGTGAGTGTTCTGAAATATTATAAACAGACGATTGCAAGCTCTGGGCATTATAAACGTGCTTTTGTTTATTTGACGTTTTCTAATAGTGTATTTCAGACGGTTTGCTAGTTTTTAATTAACCTTTTTAAGGGCAAGTATATTGCTACACGTGTCTAATAGGTTGTCCCATACAGTTACACGTAGGATGATGTGGAGGAGAGTGGGGGAGGAGAGAGAACGAGTTGGGTCCTTCGTGAAACAACCTTCTCATAAGCTAAAAAATTATGAGACCGCTTCACTATTGTATGAGCTGTTGTTGTATATACTACTTATAATATTCCTTTTTTCATTCCACAAATTAAAGAATATGGTACTACTATATATAAGATAATAAAAAGAGTGTCTGTTAACTAGATAATTTATTGTACAAATTGTCTGTTAAATCGCAGAAAGATGACGTTTCATTATATAAGATCATCTATTAGACGACTCCAAACATTGATTTTCCCCTCTATAGCATGAAGCATTGAAGCCATATCACCGACTCTCTCCGGTAGATGCATGAAAAACTAGACTGTAGGTCAATAAGCTAGGTCTATTCGCATGAAATATATATATACACACACACACCCGCTTGCTCTCGTCAAGAACACGTACCGTTGGATCATTCTGTCCTGAATGCGTCGTGACAAAACAAATTGGTGGATCAATGAGATAAGATTATTTAAACCTGGGCCTACGTACAAGAAGCCGGATAGTCCTGGCACTGTTACGTTGGGCCGCGGGCCTTGTCGTCTTTGTTAGTTTATTTTAGTATACGGCACCGTTTTCCTCTCTAACAAAAAAAAACAAATATAAAAAGGGTAGTACCACATTGCCTGGCAAAGGTAGGATTTACGTGGAGATAAGAAAGCCCCGTAATAGCCGGCCCACCACGAGGCAACCCTGGTAAGCAATCATCTATATTGATCATATGATTACAATGATCATTCAGCACACTATATGATGTGCTTAGCTTTTTTTTTTTCCACGTCTTAAACGAGAGTCATTACGTTCCAGGCTGGACTCTTGTCCTTTCTTGAGTCCTAGCATACTACATGATGTGGGTAGTTTTTTTTTCTGTCTTAAAAACGAGGGCCGTAAAAAAAAAATTGATTCAGTGCTGTTTTGCTTCCTTGTGCTAGGGAAGGAAAGTACGCGCGTCTCAGCTAGTGGGTCTTACGTCCGATGCTTGCACGGTGGGGGCTCCTGAACGTGGGGCTCAATTTTTCTGGGCATACGACGATGCTGTGGCTGCCCTAAACCTCGACAATCAGTTAGCATCTTGTACTACAAAGAAAGTTAAACATGAGACAAGAAGAGAAGGAAAGAAAAAGGTACGTGACTAAAAAAAAAAGACAAAAGTGGTGTTGCTCACGCATGTGACGCAGGAGCAGGAACGAATAAAGTAAAGCCCTGTCTAGCTTTTTATTACTGCCTGTCTCCTGTGTGGCTTTGCTTGTGCCTCTTTGATCAAATGATTGTTGCGCTCTGTGTTGCCATGGATCAAATGATTGTGATTGCGTGACATCAGCAACAAGTACTGTGAAGATTGGGGAGCAAGAGTCGGGGCCGGGAGTGAGAATAATTGCCTTTAATCACATGAGAAATAAATTAAAGCAAGGAACAGAACCATCATTGCAAGCACGTGATTAACAAAGGAATATAATAATGTTGCATCCGGCACGCAAAGCGCGCGGTGGGCGAGAGTAGCAAAGCTTCGTATTAGTGTGTCGGTTGAATTAATCGCCCACACCAGTCTACCAATGCTTCCGGACTGGCCAGTACAGTATGTTTGAGAAACATAAATATTAGAAAATTTTAATATGGCCCATAACTAATAATCAATTTTTCTTACCCTGCGCGCTCTCTCCCTCACTCTCATTTATTGAATATTCAAACATAATACTTATATGGATATATACTTAATTATCTTTGTCTGGTTATAGCGATATATATTTGTTAGCAATTACTCAGTACGATTTCTCGTCCCCGTCCAACGAGCTTTTTTTTCAACTTTTCATCACATCTATATATGTATTAGACATGTGTTTAATTATACCATTAGTTTAAGCTATATGTTTAACATGAAAATGAGTGTCCTCATATCGTTTGTTCCATATATGCATACATGGTCTATATGGTGGCATGCATATACATCATACATGTACACTTTAAATTAATATTTTCTATATTGACAATGACAATAAGAGGTAATTTAGATTCATATATTGGTGTATTTTGTGATTATTTTTATAATAAAAGATGTACTAGGTATTTTTCGTTGTAGGTTAGGGTTACTTTAGGTTATTTTTAATGACGATATATATGGATAATATAGATACAAATTAGAGGGTTGCCTTAGATGATTTTTATAATGATATAGGTGGATAATTAAGATGAAGATTAGGGGTTACTTTAGGTTATTTTTAGTGGCAGAACTTGGTAATTATAACCCAACTCATGTCCCCCCCCCCCCCCCCCCCCCCTATTTACAACTTCTTGTAACTCGGTGTTTAACAATTTGTAATTAAACTCTGTCTATAAATATATATATATGTATATATGTATGTATGTATATGTATATGTATGTATGTATGGCCGGGCCGACCAATGCAAGCAACCAGATGAGTGCCCTCTAATAAATTACTCTACTTTGGTGCTGCTGCTGCTAGTGCCCTCTAAACGCACGGCAGCGACAGAGAGAGCGAGCGACGATGATTGATGTCCAGAGTGCTATCCTAAGGTGGGAGGAGTGGCAGCTTCGCATCCCTTGTCCTCGGCAGCCTCGGCATCCAGTTGTTCCTACTGGTGGCTGCCCCCATGCGCAAGTATACCATCCCGAGCTTGTTCCGGAGGTGCATCTGGCTGGCGTACATCAGCAGCGACGCCCTGGCGATCTACGCGCTCGCCACCCTCTTCAACCGCCACGTACGGGCGGGCCGCGGCGGCCGCTACGACGACGACGACGCCGTGGTGAAGGCGACCTCCCTGGAGGTCCTCTGGGCTCCGCTCCTCCTCGTCCACCTTGGTGGGCGGGATGAGATCACGGCTTTCGACATCCAGGACAACGAGCTGTGGACGCGGCACACCGTGACCGTCGTGTCCCAGGTCACGGTGGCCCTGTACGCCTTCTACAAGTCATGGCCCGGCGACGCCGACCGGAGGCTGCTGCTGTCGGCGATCATGCTCTTCATCAGCGGGGTCATCAACTTCTGCGAGAAGCCCTGGGCTCTGAGGAACGCCAGCATGAACCGGCTGGTGGCCGTGTCGTCCGTCATAAGAGGGCAGAGAATAGAGCCTGGCGTGTGGGAGCGCTGCTTCACAGAGATCGAGGGTAGCTACAGACATTGCTGCTGGGAAAAAGATGAACCAGCAGCAGGAGCAGATCCAGAAGCAGCAACTGCTGCTGCAGCAGTAGAACGCGCACGCCGCACCTTTCTGTCATCCATGGACCAAGTCCAGGTGATCCTCTCTGACATCTCGCTGCTCGCCACGGTTGGCAATAAGGAGAAGAAGCACTTCCTGGAGCAGCTAAGCCCCGGCGTAGATATGACTGACTGGTTGCGGCGAGCGTTCGAGATCATCTACACGAGAGCTAACGTTGTCCACGCTCCTTTCTATGAGGCTTGCGATTTACTTCTGCTCCGGGCCCTGTACATCATCGCCATCGTGCTCTTCGCGATGGGCCGCAAGCAGGGGTACAACGCCACGGATGTGAAGCTGACCTACGTTTTCATGGTCTTCACGGCGGTGCTGGATGCCCTGGGGGTGTTCATAAGCAGGCTGGTGTACTGGCTCATGTCCATGTCAACGACTCCAGCATTGTGCATGACGCTTCCCGAGTACAACCTCATAGACTCGGTTGCCCATAGAATGGTGCCGGTAAAAGGGTGTCTGCTCAACTGTGTCACCGGCTTAGGCTACGAGGACTACTCCACCGGCCGCCGCAGCTGGTCGCCCACCGTTGCGGAATTTGTTGTTTCCAAGCTGTTGAGGCCCGGGAGAGTGGAAGGCCTCGACCTCACCAGCTACAGGAGCCTCACCAAGTACAACTGGATTCTCGGAGACGAGCTGCGGGTGGTGCAGGGCGGCGGCGGCGGCGGCACCGACGACGATCAGATGAAGATGGTACGGACCAGCCTGCGCGATTCGCCATTCGACGAGAGCGTCCTTCTCTGGCACATCGCTACCGACCTCTGCTTCTTCAATCTCATTACCTCCACCGACACCGTCGCGACCCTTCGTGACATCTGCACAATGATGATATCCAACTACATGGGCTACCTTCTTAAGTTCCGACCTGAGATGCTGATGACCGGCAGCAGGCCGCAACTGTTCACCCTGACCATGGGTGACCTGGAGAAGCTATTAAAAGAGAAGAAGATGAGCACGCCACTCAGCAGAAGACAGGCGGTTTGGGAGATCAAGGCCAGCGTCGAGGAAGACGACCATAGTCCTGCTCTCATCCGCGACGCATACAAGCTTGCAGATGAGCTGTTGCGCCAGGACCAAGAGACGCGCTGGGAGCTCATGCACCGTGTGTGGATGGGCATGCTGTGCTACTCAGCCAGCATGTGCAGGGGCTACCTGCACGCCAAGAGCCTGGGCGAAGGCGGGGAGTTCCTCTCCTACGTCTGGATCGTCATCTCCCTCAAGGGGGCCAAGACCTTGGCCGACAAGCTTCAGATGTCGGACGAAGCGAACACGTCCGGTCGGCCACCAGAAGAAGATCCCGAAGAAGACATCAGGCGCATGTTTCATTCGGCTCGTCCATGAATTAACACTACTACTCTGGTACTGTGTGCTATCTGTTTGATTTGCTTGCTGCCGCTGCATTGCATATGGGTGTCCAATGCTGTTGCTTGTTATTAGCCTGGCTGCCTAGGCAGCTTGTGTTTAACTTTGTGTTTAAGAAGCTGCTGAGCCTCTGGCTCTGATCGAGTGTTTGTTGCTACTGTACCATCCCATCCATCCACCTGCCCCCGAGTCATTTTCTCGTTCCAATTTTATGGATGCAAAGTTTCTTGTATGGGGTAGACAAGGGATGGACCAGGCCGTGAAGATTATTACTTAGGCAAAGTGCCAGACGGGCCAACTCTAGCCCAATGTGGAAATTGAACGGGATACGACAGTTAGCCGAGGTTCAGGAGCCGTTTGGTACGGCTCTGAGTTCTCAAAAAACGAGTCCGGATATATAACTCCTCCGGTGAAGCAGCTTTTTAAATGGAGCTCAAGTCGTTATGAAAATAGCTTCTTCTACCCTTTTCGGTTATATAAAAGATGTGAAATATCAAATATATCCCTAACTATGTAACTTGCTATTTAGATATATTTTCTCTATTTTCATATGGAATAAAAGGATTAATGAATATAATCTTATATTAAAAACCAACAATTTTTATTTTCTCTTTTTTTCTCCCTTCTTTTTTCTACCTTCTCTTTTTTCTTCCATCATTTCTCGTCCTTATCCGTTCCTGCTTAACTTCTTTGTTCTTTATCCACTCGGTCTACTCCTGAAACGAATCGGATTCTCGGGACAAGAAACCGACTTCCTATACCATCGTGATAGTTCCAGAATCAAACACTATCACGTACATAACTCATTTATTTCAGGAGGACACCATAGTCATACTTCGCATTCAAGGTCAAACCTGGGTTTAACTATTACATAATCTGAATGGATTGTAGTACGAGGTCCATTACAAGCCCATTGGGCTAAATCAAAGCAAAAGGAAATCAGAAGTGGTAGCTAGGCTTCAGGGCCTTCCTTCATCTGGGTGGTCCTCCTCAATAGGCGGACCTGAGTGTAGCACGGGCCTCTCACAATCGTACCATTCGTCATTGTTGGGGTCGAACTCTGGGTCGGATCCTGCATTTACCCAAACTATCCCCAAGGAATGGGATATGTCCATGTCACCATCCGCATGCAAGCTTTAATGTGGACTATACTAAAGGTATAACAAAAACAAGGAGGAAAGCTGGGTTTTCCTATGCATGAGCCGCATCAAAAAGTATATCATCATCCAAACTCCAAACTCGGGCCGTCCCGGCATCATGGGTTCCCGGTCCACGCACACCTTCCAAACCACCAAGTCGGTGCGAGAACTCCCACTCCTCGCACCTTAGTTGGCCCAGGCAGAAAGTCACCACTAGAGGAAGGTAGAAACGTGAGTAACACTACTCTAGTAAGAGCAGCAGAAAGTAGGGTTGTCCATGACCGAGGACGCGGCTATACGTATAGTTTTCACCCTGCAGGGGTTGTACACTTAGACCCACTCGAATCGAAGCCAGCAGGGGATCAACCAACTGAACGACGAGACACGGGTCGTAAACTAGTAGTTACAGCACCATCCAGCTTTCCCGAGTCTTGGGTGCATCCTCCCGCAAGAGGTCGCCCCAGGACTGTGAAGCCTCCGTGATGAACCCCGCAAGGTTCTGCGTCTTGAGGGACGTGAGGTCAGCACCTCCTCCCCCTGCACTGATACTCGATCCTCCCACCGGCTTGGTACCGCACTTGTTAGCCTCGTGGCGGACCCAACCGCACAGGGGGTAAGTGGTGTGCACGTTTAACATAGTCCCACAAATCATTTACTCCCACTCAGTCCTTACTTGCCAAAGCGAGTGTCATTGTTCACATGCGTATCTATCGCAATGGTCCGAACTGCACCATTACTGCTACCACCAACTCCTCAACAAAGTAACCACAAAAGATGTACCCACCACGGGTACTCCGTAGGGTGTGCCCAGATACACACCCCAAGCCCTCGATCAAAAGATCGAGTTAAGTTTGCTCGCCCGCGCTAAAAAGCCCTATTCGCCTACACCTCAAAAGTGTATTTCCACTCATGCCAAGACTATCCATCCCATACACGTACACATGCAAAGCATAGCAAAAGCATCTCAATATCATTCGAATGTAATGGGATTACAAGGAGTTCGGATATATAAATAGGCTATGCAGGTTCATCTCATTGCAACATAACATAAAGTAGTAGCATAACTAGCAACCAATGCCTAATGGGTGTTCAAATCGTAGATGGGCGTGAAGCTGGGTGTTCAAATCATAGATGGGCGTGAACCTAAATTCTCATCATAGTCTTCTTGGTAGTCCTGGTAGTCCTGGGCGTCGATCAACTCCTTGGTGACGGATCCTAGTCGTAAATAGAGATAAGGTCGGGGCCAAAGTGCAAAAGTGCACAAAAGTATCCAAATAAGATCCAAATCGCTCCAAAACCTAGTCTATCGGGTAGGTCATAATTTTTGGAGGTCCGATTAATTTATTATGAATTTTCTAAGCGTAAATCTATTTCTGAAATTGATAAATGATTATCGGAAAAAGAAAACACAGCGGTGTCACGTGGCAACACCAGAGCGTGCCACGTGGCATGCTGACGTTAGCATGACATCATCAAGGGGGTTAGTATGCAGACGTCAGCAGTGTGCCCTAATGATGTCAGCATTAACCAGTCAACGCTGGCCGGTCAATGGTCAAAGGGTCAATAGGTCAGGTGGGTCCACAGGTCAGCCATACTATCACACTGACAGGTGGGGTCCACAGGTCAGCACAGAAGACAAGGAAAAAGAAAATCAAGGCAGCGACAGAGCCATAGCGCTCGTGGAATTCCGCTGAACCGCGCCGCGGCGGCGCTGGGGCTGCAAGGTGGAATGGGACGTCGGCAAGGGGTCCCTGCAAAAGACGTAGGTAGGGGCTAGGGCTGTACAGAGGGGTCCTCGGTGGCGCAAGGCAACATGCCGGCAGCAGGGAGGCCGGGATAGGGTGCAGCGATACCGCTCACCGTAGGGCTCGGGCTAGCGCAGGCGAAGCAGGGAGACGGTGCGGCTGTGTCGACTCGGGGCAGCGGCGGCTCGGGCGGTTCCGCCTCCTCTTGGCTCAACGACGGTCGTTCTCCAGTGGCGGCGGCCTCCTCTTCTCTCCTTCCTTCTTCCTTCTCCCCCTCTCTTTCCTTCTCCCTCTGTTCCCCTCGGTTGCGGCGGCAGCAAAGGGGAAACCCCAGGGGCAGCTAGGGTTTCGTGGTGGCGGGGACGCGCGGTTTGAAAGGACCGTGACACCCTAAGAGGGGGGGTGAATTAGGTGTTCTAAAAGCTAAGGCTCCATGCACATATAGAAACCTATTCCAAAATCTATCAAGATGTGCATGAGGTTTTTCTATGTGTTGATCTCTCTACCGTACAAAAGTTTTGCACCCTAGGTTCCAATCCTATAAACTACAAAAGGCAATTCTAGGAAAGGTAAATGCGGAAAGTAAGTGCAAGAAGTAATACAGAATGTAGAATGGGTAGGGAATGCAAACTCCCGGCACGACAATTTTTATCGAGGTATTGGAAAGTTCTCGCTTTCCACTAATCCTCATTGGATCCCCTCGCGAGGGAATGCCTGCGCATGGGCCAAGCTCCCGGTTGAGTAACTCCATGGATAGCCGACGGGCCTTCCCCACGAGCTAGTGGGTCTCTGCCTTGCCTCTCCCGGATGCTCCCCGCCATCTTCACTAGGTAGAACTTTGGCAAATCTCCGAGGGCCTCTCCTCCCTCTCACAAGCACCAGCGGCCACTCCACAAACTCGGTTGAAGGGTCTCGCAAGACTTACAAGCCTCGGATTTATAACACTTGGTGCACGCAAGCACCAATAGCAATGAGGTATGCAAACCTTGCCTAACTCTAGGCTAACACCTAAAGCAATGCGCTAAGAGGTGTAAACTAGCACTAATCAAGCCCTAAGACTTTTGCTAATTGCCTTAATCTTCACTTGAGCACTTTGGTGGATATAGTACTTGTGTGTATGTGAAAACCAAACCTATAGCTTCTCCAAGCTCTAACACACTTGAAATGGCTGGGTAGAGGGGTATTTATTGCCCCAACCAAAGAAACTAGTCGTTTCTCCAACGGGTAGAAAAACTGCCTTGATAGACTAAATTGGTCCCCTCTCAATGCACTGACAGTATGAATCGGTCAGCTGACAGTATGAATCAGCCCACTCTCAATGCACTGACCGTATGAATCGGTCCTACTGTGAAGGTAACCGTTGGATGGCTGACTCCCGAGCCTCTCAAACCTCACCGACTGATTCAGTGATGCTCTTATGGACATGACCAAATTAATCGATCATTCCAGAGCTATTCTTCTTCCTTCCAAGGCCACCGGCTGATTTGGTGGTCACTCTTCTCCCTGACAGTATTAGTCGGTCAGTTGCAGTTGAAATAAGCTGCCCTGAGTTGATTTCTTCACGTGTCTTGTTTTCTTTGATCATTTGGATGGCTTCCATTGCATTCTTGGAACCTATAAACATCCACAAAAGTATGTCTTGACAAAATATTAGTCCCAATGATTATATTGTTATTCAATCACCAAAATCACAAACAATGGTTTAAGGGCCACTTTACTTACACGGTCTTTATAGGGCGGCTGGGGCAAGGGTTCGCGCTGGCGGCCGACGTGGCTCGATGTCCATGCTGGGACGCGTGGCAGCGCTGCGCGGGCGCAACCGCGGCGGGCCATTTCGCTCTTTTGGCCGCTAGCGTGCTAGGCGATGGAGCGGGATGCGGCGCGGCTCCCATGGCTGGAGTGTGGGCTTGTCGGCTGCCCGCGATAGGGCGGACGCACGAGCGCGGGTGCGGGGTGAGGGAGCAGCGAGAGGAAGAGGAAAGCTGACTGGTGGGGTCGATCGGTCAGCGACGATGGGAGGCGAAGGAGTGAGGTGGTGAGGCGGTGGTAGAGTTGGGTCGGGCCGGGTGCTAGCGAGCTGGGCCGTGCGGTGGTGCGGCGCGGGTGACAGGCCGTTAGCAGGACAAGGACGGTGTGTGGGTTTAGTAGGTCGGGCTGGCCAGGTGGTGTTGGGTCCGGGTAGGGTTTAGGTTTTCGTCCGGGCTGGGCTGAGTTAGGGTAGCAGGTCGGGTTGGCTGGTTTCGGGTTAGAGTAGTTAGTAAGGTTAGGTTAGTTTGAATTTAAATTGATTGGCCTAATCAATTCAAATTTCACACAATTTAACACAAACAATTCAAATCAAAACCAAATTAAATTCGAGTATACAAGCTCAAATGAAATCCAATCAAATTCCAAATAAATTCACACTAACATATATAATGCTCCTTAATTCAACTTGTAGTTTTATTTACTAAGAATTTTATAAAGGAAAGAATTCGACCTTAGGTTGAACGTACTACCACACTTGCACAAAAAGTTTTTAAAAAAAAATTCATGATTTTTTAACATATAACATTCTGGAAAAATCCGGATGTTACAACTCCAGCCTACGACACGCCGCTCTTGCTCCGCTCCTCGCGGCCACGTCGCTTTGCTCCCTTTATCCTTCACCCTGCGCTGCTGCTGTCCAGCCTCCGCATGAGCGTTGTTGCTGCTTCATCGCTGCTCCCTCCTAGCCGCCGGAGGGATCTACTGCTGTTAGGTGCGGCCGGGCCGTCGGCCATGCCCTCGTGCTCATGCCGGGCCACCGGCTGCGGCGCCGATACACAGAGCTAGAACAGAGCATCCGTCTCCTGCAGTCCTGCAACCGCCTTAAGACCCCGCGGCCGCCTGTCTCATCGTCGGTCATCTCATGCCCCCACCTTGCGCTCGTGCTGCCGGCTTCCAACCCGCCTCGTGCTCCTCGCCGCCGCTCGCCGGCCACCTCTACCCCCACCTAGCCACCTCCTCGCTCTAGCTGCTTGCTCCTGCAGCACCCGCGGGGGGCAAAGAGGGCAAGCAACACGGAGGAGCCACGAGAGTCAATTTTTTCAGCTCTTGCACCACCTAACGCTCCTCTCAACGGGATTTCGGGGGCTTCTCTAGTGAAGCCGTTCGCTTCCATCCAGCTTGGTAGGGATCAAGCATGAGCCGCTGAAGGAGCCGGAGCTTGAGCCCTCCCAAAGAGGCCTCAACAGCCTCCAGCATCCACAGGCTCCTGACACGGTCATCACACATGCAGGGCTGTCATCGCCACGACGGCGCGCTCTACACCCTCCACGTCACTTGGCTCACCAACAGCCCACCCGTTTAGCTAGCTAGTTAGCTTCTCCTCTAGATGTACATGTATAAGATTCGGTACAATGATCAATGAAATCTTGCGATTGATCAATCCCCTCTCTACATGATATCAATGGCCAATGGATCCTCCTTATAAAATCCGTTTGCCACAGCTTCCGCTGCCATGGCCTCATCCCCTACCCAGTCTGATTCCTCAAACCCACCACCCCTAAGATTGGCTTGCCTCAGCGCGCACCAGCATCCTTCGTCCCGATGGTGAACATCTGCTTCCATGTCCCTGTCCTGCTCGTCGAAGAATCCAACTACAGCCAATGGTGCTGTTTCTTTGATCCCATTCTTGGCAAGTTCATTTTCGAGAACACATCAAATCACAGTCATTGTTGGAGCAACACAACACCAGTGGCGCTAGAACACTGCATGGTCAGTTGGATCTACATCACCATCTCCAAGGCCCTCTTCGACATCATCCACAAGCTCAAGGTCTCCGCGTTCACCCTTTGGACCGACATTGAGGCACAGTTCCATGGCAATGAGCTCCAGCGTCAATTGTACCTTGAAGCTAAGTTCCACAGCCATCAACGAGTACTGCACCAAGCTCGAGCGCCTTGCCGACAACCTGCACGACACCAGCCATCCCATCTCCAAGTTGAGCCAAGTCCTCATCCTTCTCCATGATCTTAGCCAATGATCAAGGCCATCTCACCCCCCCCCCCCCCCCCCCGCCCTCACCCCTTCGTGGGCACAAGATTGTACCTGCTCCTGTGGAAGAGATCAGTGACACCAAGGCCGAGGCATGGCAGGTCCTCCTCGCCAGCCACGGCTCCTCTGGCTCTTCCACCACTGCAAACTCTAGATCTCCGGATCCGGATCTGGCATCCAGCACAACCACTCCAAGCAGAGGCGTAGGCGTGGCTCTGGCTCCACCACTGGCACCTCCATCAACAACGCCGGTGGACCTCAGGCAACCATGCTGAAAGAGCTCGACCTCTGCTCCACGTCGTGCATCTTCATCGGAGGTATTCGATGACCATCATGGCTACTGGTGCTACAACTCTGATGGATCATCACCTCGCACCACATCACCTTCGTCAAGCACGAGTTTTCCTTGCACTCGACACCCAGCGCGGCGGTCGCTCCTCTGGCCACACCTGATGTTTAATTCAATGTCAACTAAAACACACAATAAATAATATTTTTTCAAGGCATTATTGTAACCCACTAATTGTTGAATAGGTTTATGACACGAACATCTCTATTTCAAGGTCATAATTTTAAAAAATATACAAAGAAAGATACACCATGATTTCAAAGTCCAATGAAATGGTTGGCCCTTTGACTTATGTATGAAATGATTTATATGTTGTACCAAATGCCAGCCCTGAAAATATCATCAACCTACAACAATATATAAGAATTTTGTTCAGTGGGAATAATATATAATGTATGAAGTGATTGAAAATGGGAACATAAAGTATTATTAGCTTCAGTAACTTATGAGAACAGTGGCTGAAACATCCCAACAAGAAGAGCAGCAATGATGTAGTGGTGGTTAGGGTTTACATTCAATAAAGTGTGACTCATGCACTCTTTGGTTTCTCCTGGCCGTCGTCCTAAAACATGCACATGGCGTGTTCGTAGGGATCCTCGGCGTGTGCAGTCATCATTCATCACGGTTCGCAAGCTTGAAAGGGGTCTCAGAGTTAATGAGGCCGGGCTAGAGTGATGGTCCCTTGATCATCTTTGATGATGCGAAGGTCGATGTTCTTTCAGTGTGTCAGACGTGTCCCGGGAAGTTCCCGTGGCGTTGCATCATGGGGCGTTTCCAAGGTTTTGGTTCTCTGGTCGCTGTGGATGATTGGAGGGTGTAGGGTGATGCTCTGTAGGCGTGGATGAGCTTGGCGATGACATGCATTAGAGGTGAAGAATGTCACGTTCTGGATATACTCTTGTGTATCTTTCTTTTTGTCAGAGGCTTGAGTGTAAACAAGAATGTAATCGTGCTCTAAATTTAATAGAATCACTTCCCCTTCTAAAAGAAAAAGGTGTGGTAACGTGATTATTATGATAAGGTTTAAGGTAGTGCACCTGTGTGGAACTGGATTCTAATCTTTTGAAAAAGGTAGAGTCGGGTTGGAACTCATCTGAACCAGTAGGGTTGGAACTTATCTGAACTAGTGGGCTTAGAATCTTTAAAGGTGACGCCATGCTGCTATAGGTCTATCTGCACGATGCATATGTCCTAATATTTTATCCTATTCTTAGATCCCTGGACGGCTGGACCATTAAGCTAAGATGCAATAATCAGCTGGCATCCTGGACCATTAGCACAAATGTGATCATAGATAAAATTCTGACGTTAAATCCATAGGCAGAAAGGTAAGCACGCACCCCCGTCTAGGTTTCTAGAAGCTTCCAGTAAATGTCTTTAGCTCTAGAAAAAAAAGGGAAATGGCTAGAATAATAGGGGGGATACTAGAAAAACAACCGACATCTAAATGCATTTTTGAAGGTTTCACACTCACAAACACTTAATGCAACACACATCAGTATAACATTAGTTATTTTAATTTAATTGCAGAAAACATTATTCCCTACATTAAATGTCTTCATATAAATGTTGGAGAAAATTTTAAAAATATAAGTAAGAAGCATCATTACATTTTATTAGTGTTATTTACTCACATCCCCAAATCCAAAATTTTAGGTGTGACAAGATCACTATTGTTCTGATTGGATTACCTTTGGTGTGAACATCATCGCTGACTGGACTAAGATTAAGGTAAAATTGGCTGCTCGACACGGAAAAAAAGTGGCTTTTGCCACAAGCCACTAAAAATGATGTCTTTGCCAGTAGACACTACAATTTAGTGTCAATTTGCTGCTGAACATTATAACCATTATAATAATATATCCTCATCAAACGGGTATAAACATACTTATAAAAGACAAAGATAAGTATACCCTTAACTCTTCAAATCAACGTTTCAGTAATATAACCAAATTGGTAACAGATCAACACAATGTGGATCATCTGACATTTCAACAAGCAGGTTACGAAGACAAATAGTATGTTCAGCACAATACCATAATGGCAATTTTATGTCAGTGTAACTGTATTTGTCTATGGTTGGTTGCCTGGAGGTGAATTTGCAAAAAGGAAGTGTACGTTCATATACATGCAGGCCGGCAAGCAATCCTGATGAAATTTGGCCACTTCCACTACCGGAAGCAGCAAGTTTGCCGAGTGCCCCAGGCACTCGGCGAAGGCCCAAATACACTCGGCAAAGGGTTTGCCGAGTGTAACACTCGGCGAACCATACTCGGCAAAATTTCACTCGGCAAACAGTGAGTTTGCCGAGTGTCGATCGTCGGGCACTCGGCAAACCCTTTGCCGAGTGCCATACAACACTCGGCAAAATATAACACTCGGCACAAAGGCGATAACGGTTTCTGACGGTAACGGCTGCTTTGCCGAGTGTCAGACGGCAGACACTCGGCAAAAAGAAAATCTTTGTCGAGTGTATTTATATATGGCACTCGGTGAAGGTACTCGGTTTGCCGAGTGTCTTCCACGTGGCACTCGGCAAAGGGGCCAATCCCGCAAAATTTTACGACGCCTTTGCCGAGTGCCTTCCACGTGGCACTCGGCAAAGACGTCGACCTAACAGAAAAATGGCATAGGTGGTGGAGTCTGACCTAAAGTGTGAAAGACACTCTGCATGTATTGCAACATCTGCTCCGTCCTCTGCCTTTCTAGCTGCCGTTCCGCCTCAATCCTCGCCTCGATCCTCGCCTCTAGTTCCTCCCGGCGCTTCCGTTCTACCTCCACCTGGGCCTACAATATTTCATCCCAATGTCTTATTGCCAAGCAAAAGATATGTACAAAATGAATGAAAAATTAAAGAAACAGGAATAACCTGCAGAGCCTGCATCTGTAACTGTGCAGCGGTAGGCCGTGCCTGTATCGAAGGCGTTTCGACTCAAGCTAAACTGGGACTTCACAGCCATTAGACGTGCAATGACATCCAGTTGAGAGACCTTGGTATGCCCGTGAAGGGGTTGCTGTGCCGCACACAACATGTCGTAATACGCCTTTGCGGTAGCCTCGGGCTCCTCCTCCCTACGACCTTCATGATAGTCATCTAACATGTCTCCCACCCCGGCGTCATCATCATATTGCTCGATACGTTGTCTGATGGCCTCGTCCCTCCCACGATCGACTTCACCATGGTAGATCCATATGGTGTAGTCTGACGTAAATCCGTGCCTAACAAGATGTTTACCCATTTCTAACTTGGTTTGCCGACGCAGGTTTCCACATTTGCTACACGGACACCAAGTATCTCTTCCTCCTTTGATCCTTGCAAATGCCCGTTCCAAGAATGCATCGGTCTTGTTTATCCATTCGTCGGTCAACGAATTCTGACTAGATCGGCCCGTGTACATCCACTGACGATCCTCCATCCTCTAGCACATCAGCGAGTAATATAAAAACTCACGTTGCATCTACGCGTTCCTATACTGTCTAGTAGGTGAAGATAGGTCCTAATCCCACACGAGGATGTGTAGGTGGGATTAGTTTCCATGGTCTACTCCGACCTGAGATAGAGTTTCGGCAGCACCTCCCCGCTATTCTCCAAATACACGTCCTGGAATGGAGATTGTGTATCCGGAGAACAATTGGAAGGTGCTGCCGAAACTCTAACTCGGATCGGAGTAGACTATGGAAACTAATCCCACCTACACATCCTCGTGCTGTCCAAAGTGACATGGACAATTCGAAACAGATACGGTTATAAATATGCAATCATCTACATATTTCCAACCGTATCTCTTTCGAACGGGAGACGCCTAACTAGGTTACGTGATATACGAACATCATACGGAAATAGAGGTGTAGGATGACTCACCTTGCTATCGTACAAAGTGACGACTCGAGGACGGGCCGCCGGGGCGGCAGGGCAGCGGGGCTCCGGGGCGGGGCGGCGGGCTGTGAATCGGTGATCCTGATGATGTAGTGTAATGTGTGGAAGATTTCTCCAGTGCAGGCCAGCTAGAAAAATGTGCTTTGTTGTACAATACGGGAGATGCTGCAGTGTAACATACCCGAGCGGTGGCAGGAGATGCTTTATTGTGGAATACGGGAGAGGTCGATGGCCTGTGCGGCGGGGCGGCGCGGCGGCAGGGCGGGGCGGGGCGCCGGGGCGGCGCTGCGGCGGGGCGGCGGGCCGGGGCGGTGGGGCGGCGGGGCGGGGCGCCGGGGCGGCGCTGCGTCGGGGCGGCGGGGCGGCGCGGCGGCGGGCCGGGGCGGCGGGGGGGTGGGGCGGGGTGGGGTTTTAGATATAGGCCGGGCCGCGCGCGGGGGTCTGCTAAAAACGTAAGTCCAGTTCTTTGCCGAGTGCCCTCGATCTGGCACTCGGCAAAGTAAAGATTTATTTTTTTTAAAGTCCTATTCTTTGCCGAGTGCCAGAGATCTGGCACTCGGCAAAGTAAAGATTCAATTTTTTAACCCTGTTGGCGCACGAAATTTGACCTGCCAGGTATGTTGCCGAGTGCCTGGGATCTGGCACTCGGCAAATCTTCTTTGTTTGCCGAGTGTCTCTGAAAAACACTCGGCAAACGGTACTTTTGCCGAGTATTTTCTGTACACACTCGGCAAAATACACTCATATTTCATGTTTTACATAACTTTTTGCAATACACTTGGGCAAAATCGTGTCACCATCACTCAACAATGGTTAAATTATTTTTCTACTGATAATGTTCTATTATTTCATGCAGTTATAGCGCAAATTGCATTTATATCTATAAAAAACTATAATTGCATTTAATCAATAAAAAATAGTAAACGCATCCGAAAAATTTCCAAATTTTGACACGAACCAATCTGTGTTGTATGTTGCCTATACAAAAAGATTTGAAGCCAAACCTTAACTCAAGTGTCACTTGGACTCCAAATCTTATTGTGTCCTCTCTAACTTCTATGAATCCTTCCAGGAGATGAGTCGGTTTCTAAGCATCATATGTCAGAAATTGGGCGAAACCTTCTCAATTTTTTACCACAGCCTCCACACATAATATCATGACATATTGACAAATCTTGTGATTTTCAGATTTCGTTTGATTTTTTTAGAATTTAACAACCATTCAACCACACGTTCGTGGTCGTGTTTTTTAAAAATAATGTTCAAAATTTCTTTTCATTCCCTGATTGAGACCTCAATCCGGACTCCATAATATGGATATAATTTTTCCACTGATTATAATCCACCATTTCATGTACCTGCAGTTAAAATTTGACATGAATAAAAAAATTCCTATTAATGCAATCATTTCATTAAAAATAGCAAACAGACCACAAAATATACCAACTTTTATTATGGATTACAAAATCTCCTACGTGGGGAGTAGAAAAAGTGTGGAGGCCAAAATGACGAATTTTTTTTTTATTTGCCGAGTGTCCAGGGTGAGGCACTCGGCGAAGTAATAAGTTTGCCGAGTATCTTGCAGCGGCACTCGGCGAACTGCCTCTTTGCCGAGTGTCGGCGTCCAACACTCGGCAAAGGACTAACGGCCGGTCCAGTCCGGTGACGGACGGTGCACGTGCGATGCACGCGCCGTTGATTTACCGAGTGTCGTGCCTTTGCCGAGTGTCTGTGAGCGGTTTGCCGAGTGTCTTATTTATGGCACTCGGCAAACGACCTTATTGCCGAGTGTAATATGTTTGCCGAGTGCCGGGTTGAATACACTCGGCAAATAGCCTGTTTGCCGAGTGCCCGAAATAAAGCACTCGGCAAAATTTTTACACTCGGCGAATTTCCTGTTTCCGGTAGTGTTCTATTGGAACATTTTTTATCGAAGTCTCCAGCTCCAGCTCACCATCGGCCGGATTGAAGTGCATTGGTTCCTCCCAATCCCAAGACCAAGCTGCGCGGTCGAGGTGCGCGCTTGCCGGTCGGCATGCGCCGTTCCCTGGCAGCGTGCCGCTGCACCTCGTGGACGTGGCCAGTGCGCCGGACAAGAGCGCAGCGGCGGCGGCAGGCCCGGATGGTGCAGCCACGGATGCGCCATGCGCGTGCCGCCGCGGCGGGAACAAGATGCGCGTGCCGGACCTCTGACTGGACGTGTCCACCCTGGCCCGGAGGAGAAGCTCCCTCCGCCGGCATGCGACTCTAGAACCTGCGATTCTCGATGGGCAGGGCGCGCCGGTTTCAGCTGCTGGCCGCCGCCGCCGCCGTCCTCCTCCTCCACGCGCCGACGCCCGTGTCGTGCGCCGACCTCGACGCGCTCGTCTACAAGGGCTGCGCCAACCTGAGCTTCCCAGGCGGCGCGCTACCCCTGACAATCGCCGCCCTCTCCAGCGCGCTCTCGCTCAAGAATCGTGGAGACCTCCATTTGCATCTTATGCTACGGGAGCAGGCTGCAGCGCCGGCCCGGCGAACTTCTTGGCAAGTGGCCTGGGCGCCGCGGACGGGCGCGGCACTGGGCGCCGGTCCGTGCCCCCTTGCGGCGCGGCTCTGGCCTCCGGCGCGCCCCGCCCCGTGCGGCGCGGCTCTGGGTGCCGCCGGACGGACGCGGCCCCCCGTGCGGCGCGGCCCGCCGGGTTTGGTCGCCGGAGCAGGAGAGGGGCGGCCGCCGGGGGTCACCGGAGCCAGTAGAAGAGTGCCGCGGATGGATTTTGGGGGGCGTCGGGTCCAGCGACTAAAGAAGAGAGAAAGCGGGTAGAGATAAGGGATATAATCGTCCTTTTGTATGGCTTCCTATTAAACACGAGTATAATAATAGATGTGGTGTTCTACACCTAATTACTATAGATTTACAACGTGTTGTAGCAAAGATATTTTTTAGCAGCTTGTGGCTAAAATCACCTTTTTCCCCGTGTCCAGCAGCCAATTTTGCTTAAGATTAATTATCTTCTTGTGTCGTAGTGGTTCTCGCAGTTTGGACTGGATCTTTGTCGTCTTGCCAAAACTGTACCACTGGAACACTTAATTTTTTTTCCTTTGGTGGCAACGGTGCAACACTAGTCTATACACCATGTAATAAACCATGGTGGGCACCAATATTGGGGACCGGGAGAATTTTGATTCTAAAATAGAAGATGGAACTGAAGTACTAACCCGTGAGGCTTTAGCAATTGCAAATGGCATTGCTAATTACAAAAATGTCCCTAGAAAATTAAGTTCTTGGACTAATGATTATATAAAAAGTTGTCCAATCAGTTTCAGGAGTACGGTAGACGAATTGTCGCATTTACCATTTTCCCACACCTACCAACTATATTTGGTGAAACATTCAAGGGCAAAATGGTATTTATAGTAATAATTTCTTATTTACAAACTAATGCCTCGAGATTGATGACTGAAAGCCTTGTCTTCGCATTTTAAATGGGCCTTCCTTCAACTTTAATCTTGGTGACATCTTCGGCTCTCTTCGGAGGTGGTCTTGATAAAGGCTGATCAGCAACCTTGTTGAAGTTTCCAGCTTGTCAAAATCGGCGAAAATCTTCATCTTTGGCGGATTTGCGGTGGCCCTCGATCGGCTTGATGAGGACTG
This sequence comes from Panicum miliaceum, assembly GCA_032594955.1. Classification (NCBI taxonomy): domain Eukaryota; kingdom Viridiplantae; phylum Streptophyta; class Magnoliopsida; order Poales; family Poaceae; genus Panicum; species Panicum miliaceum. Next base: position 3,199,036 of record CM064072.1, on the reverse strand, counting down.
CAAAGCCTTAGGAGTCCTTCAAGACCCAGACCCTGAACTAAAATGGCGGCAAGTACACAAAGCCGTCAACGACGGCAAGCGCCTTGCAAACCTTCGTCGTTTTAAACTGAAAATGCACATGCAAACTTCGTCGTCCGGTTCATAAACTCTCAAGTAGCATCTTTATTTGAACATGAAAATTTTCACACACGCACGCGCGCGCGCGCACACACACAGAGCAGAGAGATAGAGGGAGGATTAACAACAACATGATAATTTTACAAGCAACAAGATAATCTAGCTTACCAAGAGTAACAAGACTCTTCTCTCAAATTAAAGCAGGAAGTACCAGCATCGGAGTGTCGTTCAAAGTATACTGCATGTACTACTTGTCTCATCAGGTTACCATTTAAAGCCATGATCGGAGTCATAGTTTAATGCGTGTTCGGGAGAGTATTTTGCGGGTTGGATTGATTCAGGGGTTTGTGCGGGTTGGACTGATTCAGAGTTTTGTGAGGGTTCTTTTGGTTCAGAGCCGAATTTAGCGTGGGCATCCTCGATAGCTTTCTTGAGATCGTCGATTCCAACCACATGGTGTTTCTTAACGAACTTGTGCATCACCACGAACGCCGGCAGGGCCTCTACTTGGAACTTCGTCGCAAATTTCTGCACACATACAGGCACAATTAATTGATTGCTTTGTAATAATCCAACTCCTCCAATTAGAGTGCCCAAAAAAAGTGTGGGATGATACGATGGATTTTCCACTCACTTTGGCCACTTAGGTTGGATATATGAGACTAGCTAATAAGCCGGTGCACGTGCGCAACTAGATACTTTTGTGCACCTCGTTTGAAAAAAAATAAAGAATTATACTTTTATGCACCTTACACACACACGCACCTTGAAAGTGTCGACGTCGAGCTCGTAGAACTCGGCCTCTTTTTCCATTTCTTGGGCGATCCTATCCCGTTCCGGCTTCACGTATCAGCAGATCTTGCTGCCCTGCTTCACGAACTCCAGCACCACCTTAATTTGGACGCGGCAGGATATACATATAGAGAGAGAGAGAAGACAGAAGGGAATCGTCAACGACAAGAGAATTTCTTAGAAACTAACAAGAGCCTTACTACTAGTAAACTATAAATTTTCATGGAGCGGAGACTGAAGTACCAGCTTTTCGGCGGAACCCAACTTCTGTAGCAGGTCTGCTTCAGTTTTGAGGATGGTCACCGGCGGCGCACTACTCATCTTGTTGCAATTTTTCAAGGAATGAACGCAGCAAGCCTGCTGGTCGATCGATCGTCTGGGCGATGCAGGGGGAGGTTGTGGTTTGCTTTATGTATGTGGCTGGAGCCGAAGCGGGGCATGGATTGGAAAGAATCGATGCTCGCGGACCTTTTGCCCTCGAGTGTTTCAACCATTTCAATTTGGAGTGTGGTTTGCCTGGATATCACATGTAGGGAATCTGTCAAAGACATGAGAGCGAGAGCAAGGAGAGAGACAGTGGAGCAAGCAAGAGCAAATGACTCAAAGAGTACTATCCCAAGGGACCCTCGGACTCCCTTCTTATATATGCTCTCTATTTTGTAAACTAGATCGTTTTAGTTTTGTCCTAGGTCAAATTCTCCAACTCTTACTAGGTTTATAAAAAAAATACACCAACACATACAGCATCAGATTAGCTTCATGAAATCTATCAGGAAGTTGGTGAGGACTGAGGGAGGTTGATACTTCCCTTTTAGCCTTTCTTGGGGTCACGAATTACATCAATGTCTTTGTACCATATTGCACTTTTACATTATCCAATTTACCTTTCCCATAATTGCTTTGTGCAGTTTATGAGATTAAAACTTAGGATACATATTATTTTTACTATAAAGATAGTAAAATAACATACAAAAATCTAGTGCTCATATATATAGTGCAGTTAAGCCATATGTTATAGAAAACCCTAATTTATCCTTCCTTCCTAGGGCATCGAGTTGACGCAAATCTGGTCAACACACGAATGCGCTAGAACGCGCGGATCGCAAACGATCGTCACCGGCAGTGCACCTGTGCAGGCGGTCAAACCGGTTAGACCGGTTGGTCTAGGGGCAGCGCAAAGACCTAGAACCAAGAGCTCGGGAGGGACCCCGTCGTTGTTGATGGATCTAGGGTTCTCCTGAGATCGGCAAGCCACTCAGAACACCCTCGAACGCCGTAGAGACGCAAGAAGAACAGAATTAGGGTTTGGAAAAGCTAGGGTTTGGAGTGTAAAAAGTAAAGGCAATAATTGTTGAATCGATTGGGATCATCCTCAATCGGCCTTAGACTTCATATATATAGGCCGGGAAAGACGTACCCCTTCACGAGTCGGTTTACAAAGATCATGATTTACAAAATCTAAACCTACTCGGATTACAGCAGATCCAACCGGTCTGACCGGTCGAGCAGACCGGTCTGATCGGTCGGCCTCGGTCCTTGCCAATTTTAGCTGTCAACATATGCCCCCTGCCTTTTTGGTGAGCTTTGCATGCCAAAAAAGCAATAACCAATACTAGAACTACTCTAAGGTCGATGCTTAACACAGAATACACCAACCAAAAATAATTCTAAGGGCGGTAATCATATATCGATCATCTTCCTCTTCAAGCGTCTTGCCATATGCTAGGATAATATCTCTTCAAGTATCTCCCATTGAGAGCTCTGGGTAAACGTTCTCCTTGCAGCATCTCCACCATATATGAATTTCCGAAGATAACCTTGACGATCTTGTATGGACCTTCTTAACTTGGCGACCACTTGCCGAACTTGTTGCTCTTCATCCCAAGAGGCAAAATTGTCTGCCAAACCAGCTAACCAACCTGAAAAGATTTATTTTTTACCTTTTTGTTGTAAGCACTAGCCACCCAAAGCTTGTCTTTCTCAATCTCCTTGAAAGCCTTCAAACGCTTGTCGGTCACCTCATCAATATTGTCCATTATTAAATCATGGTAATCAACAGTGGAGAGATCATTTTGTTTGGCTAATCTGTAAGCGTCCAGATTCACCTCAACAGGTAAAACGGCCTCTTGACCATACACAAGCTCAAAAGAAGTAACTTTAGTAGCACCATATCTAGATATACGATGAGCCTATAAAACCTTAGATAAAACCTCATGCCACCTCCTAGGATTCTCTTTTATCTTTTTCTTGATAAGTTTGATCAAACCTTATTACTGGACTTGGCCTAACCATTGGCCTGAGCATAATATGGAGGTGAATTGAGCAATTTAATCTTATAAGATTCGGTGAACCCATGCACCTCCTTAGATATAAATAAAGTCCCTTGCCAAAGTCTGAGGAATACCGAACCTATGAATAATATGCTCTGTAATGAACTCAATCATCTCTCTATGTGTCATATTCTTTATGGGAACTGCTTCGGTCCACTTAGTAAAATAATATGTAGCCACCAACACGAAGCGATGCCCTTTGGATGAAGGAGGATTAATTTGTCCAATGAAATCTAATCCCCAACCTCGGAATGTCCATGGTTTAATAATAGGATGCATCAACGCAGCAGGTACCATTTGCAAATTACCAAATCGCTGACACTCCTCACATCCCTTATAATATTTGAAACAATAAGCTATCATGCTAGGCCAATAGAAACCAGCCCTTCTAAGTAACCACTTCATCTTACAAGCCGATTGATGTGTTCCACAGATGCCTTCATGAACTTCCCCCATGGCAACTCTAGCCTTATCCGAATCTAAACATTTGAGAAGCAAATCTTTGGCGGTTCGTCGATAAAGCTCATCATCAAGTAATACATACTTAAACGCCAAACGCAGAATATTTCTCTCTGCACCACGACCAAGGTTTCTCAAATAAGTCACAATATGTATTCTCCAATCTCCACCTTGGGCCTTGACAGTTTTATCAACTTTCATGGCCGAATCGCTGCTTTCAACAGACACATCGGTCAGACCGGTCTCTTGACCGGTCAGACCGGCCTGGGCGGTCAACCGGTAGCGTCATCCGGTCGGACCGGTTCATCCAGAACCTGTAACTCGGTATTTACACGCATCGGTTTTTGAGTGTGAAAAAAATACTTCTTCACGACTGCATAACCGGATGCTTATTGTGCCAGAGCATTAGCCCTTCCATTATCTTTTCTCAGTATATGCCGTATCACAAATTCCTCAAAGCAAAAGATGATATCAAGGCATTTGTCAAGATATGCATTCAAAGAGCCATTATAACACTGACATACCTTGGATACTTGCTGCACCACCAGAAGTGAATCACCAAAGCCCTCAACATGTTTCACACCCAAAGATTGTAAAACCTCCAAGCCAAATAGAAGTGCTTCATACTCAACTTGATTGTGATTGTTAGTGCGATTTTCATCCAATCGGTTAGACATATCAAAAATAGCGCCATTCGGAGAAATAAGAACAGCACCAATCTCTTGACCAACATCACAAACCGATCCATCGAAATACAACTTCCATGGTGCGCAAGTAACATAGCCGACTTCCAAATCAAGCCCATCATCAATCTGATATTCAACAATAAAATCCGCTACAAATTGACCTTTCATGGATTTCAAAGGTTCACATGCCAAATCATATTCAACAAGCGCATACGCCCACTTGCCGATTCTACCACTCAAAATCGGCTTATGTAACATATGTTTAATCACATCGGTTTGACATGCCACTATGCAAGTACTTGACAATAAATAATGCCTCAACTTAGTGCAAGAATAATACAAAGACAAGCATAACTTCTCAATAAATGTATACCTTATCTCCGCATCAATAGGTCATCGACTTACATAGGTGATAATATGCTCCTTTCCTTCGATTTCTTGAGTTAAAATAGCACCAATAACCTTATCCTCAACAGCCACATAAAGCCTGAAAGGAACACCTCTCCTAAGCGCCTTGAGCGCAGGCAGTGAAGAAAAATAAAACTTGATCTTCTCAAATGTCTCTCGCTGTTTTGGCCCCCCCAAGTAAATTCGGCTTCATCTTTTAATCGAAGAATAGGAGTAAAAGCATCAATCTTTCCAGACAAGTTAGATATAAACCTTCTTAGGAAATTCACCTTGCCCAGAAACTTCTGCAAATCGTTCTTACATGTAGGAGCTTGCACATTCCTCATAGCTTCAATCCTTTTTGGATCAATCTCTATGCCTTTCTCATGAACAATGAAACCCAAGAACTTTCCAGTTGATACACCAAAAGTATATTTAAGTGGATTCATCTTCAAACCATACCGACGCATCCTCTCAAGAGCAAGTCTCAAATCAGCCAAGTGATGATCCAATCCGGCTGATTTAATCACAATATCATCAATATAGACTTCCAAGATAACACCAAGTAAGTCATGAAAAATCAAGTTCATAGCTCTTTGATAAGTTGCACCAGCATTTTTCAATCCAAAAGTCATGACAATCCATTCAAATAAACCAACAAAATCTGGACATCTAAAGGTCGTTTTATATATGTCTTCTTCGGCCATGAATATTTGATTATAACCAGCGTTACCATCAAGAAAACTAATGACTTTGTGTCCAGAAGCTTCATTAATCAACATATCGGCTATAGGCATAGGATATTCATCTTTAGGTGTAGATTTATTGAGATCTCTAAAATCAATGTATACCCTTATTTCACCTTAATCTTTCTTCTCAACAGGCACAATATTAGAAATCCAATCAGCATAATGACAAGACCGAATAAATCCAGCTTGTAGTAAATGATTAATCTCCTCTTTAATTCGGTCATACATAATAGGATTAAAACGCCTAGCAGGTTGCTTGTAAGGTCTAAAACCGGCTTTAATAGGTAGCCGATGTTAAACCAAGTCACGACTCAAACCAGGCATTTCATGATAGTTCCATGCAAAGCAATTAATATATACTTTTAACAACTTAATCAAATCGGCTTTATACTTAGCCGATAAATTCTTGTTTACAAAAGTCGGCCTAGGAATAGAACCATCTCCAAGATCTACCTTTTCTAATGGATTAGCCGACGTAAACCCTTGCCCTAACTTGTCTATATCATCAAAATCTTCAATAGATTCACACGTATCGTTCGCATATGCCCGATAGTGTTCAATCCTCTGCTGCAACCATTCTGAATCGGACCGGTCTAACCGGTCGGGCAATCCGGTCTGACCGGTTGCATCTGATCGGCTGATCTAACTCATTCTGGTCACATCAAATGGTTTAGCCGATTTTCAATCAGCTTTAATATAGCAGGAACGAAGCCATCTTTAGTGCAACTGATAAGCTCATAATCAGACAGACCCAAGCCCGATAAACACTTAATGTTGTCATGAATACCCGTAGAAGTTGAATCGGTTGTAGCAATGAAGGATGAAGTGTCTCCATGGACTACCTCCATCTCATCGCCGATCCACTGAATTAAAAGCTAATGCAAGGTAGAGGGAACACACTGATTCGCATGTATCCAATTGTGTCCCAGAATCAAGTTGAAGTTACCTTGTACCTCAGAGATGAAGAATGTTGTAGCAAGTGTCTTACTTCCCACGATCAGCTCCATGGAAGCAACTCCCTAAGCGCCAATAGGATCTCCTCCTCCTACGCTGCTGACCGTCATGTTTGTATTGATCAGCTCCTCGTCTGTTCTGCCAAACTTCTTGAACAATGAATATGGCATTAAGTTCACAATAGCACCACCGTCAACAAGCATCTGAGAAATCGGTCTTCCATTGATGTGCCCCCTCATGTAGAGAGCCTTCAGATGGTTATCCGATTCCTTCGGCTCCTGGAACACAGCATCACGTGGCCCAAATTCCAAATGAGCCAAATCTTCCTCCGGAACTATAGAGTAATCCAAGACAAGCGCACAACGTTGATCTCCATGTTACTATGTTCTGGTGATGACCCATAATCCACCAACTCCTCATCATCCTGTGCTTGAGGAGCCGCTGGTAATTCTCATTGGAAAGAGCCGAAGCGGGCGCCACCGATTCAGCTTTCTGTTCTACTCCACGGGCAACCGGTCAGACCGGTTCTGTTGGGCGGTTAGACCGGTCCTCTGTACTGATCAGACCGGTTGGCTGGGCCGGCTCAACCGGTAGTTCTGGCTGGTCAACTTCCTTGACCCTCCACACCTTGCTCTGAGAGACCATAGGCCTATACTGGTTGAACTGCTCGTCCCTCAGCTTCTCCGCTTCCTGCTCCTTCTTCTCTTGAAAGCGTAGGCGCTGCAACTTCCTCTTTTGGGTATGGGTCAACCCCGGAGGACACCACCTTGGTTGAAAGTACTTTGCTATCAAACTGCTGCTGCTAGCTTCATGATCATTTGCCATGATAGTTTTCTGGACAGAAGACTTGACCGAATTACCGAAAATCATCGTCCCCTTGCCTACATCCTTGACGACCACATTCACATCACCAATCTGCACTATTCTATTAGTTGCGGTTCTTCCTGAGTCCACCTGCATAGGCTGCACCTCTTCCTTCTTCTCCTTGACACGATATTCCTGCCTTGGAGAGCGAGAACGTCCTGGCACCTGGTAGGACCGGTTTGACCGGTCCGTAGCCGGTCTGACCGGTGCAAACTGCTGCTTTGGACCTAATTGGCGAGATCCCAATCGGTCATTCACCGGTCGTGACAACCTATCAAACACAGGCCTTTTGTGATCTTCCTCCCTCTGGTGAGATGGCGGATGTGGCATCGGATAGCATTGCATCCAGATTCCTTCGTGTTTCCATGTTGGACAAGAAGAATCCGATGCCGGTGGCGCCCAAGGCATTGTAGCATACACCTTCTAAGGAGGAAACAACATAGTGACGTCGCCCCTATGCTTGCTGGATTCTGCCCTAGGAGATGATGGCCTATCTTCGCGTGGAGGCAACCTTGGCCTTTTTTCTAATGGCCAATCTCTTGGAACGGCCTTTTGATTTGTGTACTTGTTCAGAAGCTGATCAAAGGTCAGTTTTTGTTTTGCAAATCTCCCCTGCACCTTTGACTCAATAATCTTCCAAGTACCAACTTCCGGGCGCTTGGGTTTAATCATCTTGGGTCGGCTCTGGGCCGGACCGATCTGACCGGTATGAGCAACCGGTCTGACCGGTCGTACCTGGGCAGCAGGTCGACCTGAGTCTCATGAGGAATTGGCTTGGCCCCCGAGTCCAGAAGCTTTTACAATAATTTTTTGAGACTCCTTCCCATCAGGAGTCTTCTCAAGCACCACTTCGCTGGCCAGAATCTTTTCTTCTGAAGTTTTCAGCCTCTCCTCACCAGTGACCACATTTTTCCCCTTAGCTCCTTCGGATCGTTCCGGCCGAATGAGTACCTTGGCGTTATTCAGACCAATGATGTGAACTGGAAATGGTGTTTTATCAATCTGCATCTCAAGCAAGACCAATCATCCTTCATTGATGGCCAATTGTACCTATCAACGAAAAATATTACAATCATTAGTTGCATGAGATGAAGAATTATGCCACGTGCAGTATGCACGCCGCTTCAACTCCTAAAGCACCGGTATGGCATGAGACAACTTAATGTTTCCATTTTTAAGCAACTCATCAAATATACGATCACATTTAGAAACATCAAAGGTAAATCACACTTCTTCTTGCTGATTCTTTTGAGTCAGCTTGAGTGATGAGCATGAATATGATTTGGCCTTAAATGGCCAAACAAACTCGGTGGCATAACTTCTTTCTCCTAATCGTCCGAAGAGTCGGATTCACAATCAACAACGTGTGTGTTGGACCGATGAGCTTTATAAGTATCTTTCGCATTTTTAAACTTGAACTCTTGATTCAAAGCTCTAACTTGAAGTTGGTTGACAGTAATAAAATCATAACCTTCAATTTTTTCTTTAAAATGCGAACGAAAACCACCAAGAGCCAAATCAGCCAAATCCTTTTCAGAAATTGACAAATTGGAACAACAGTTTTTTATATCTTTAAATCTCTTGAAATAATCAAGAATTGATTCACCCCTACCTTGTCTAGCCGATGTTAAATCTGTCAATTTTGCTTCATTATCCCCGCTATAAAAGCGATCATGAAAATTTTGCTCTAATTCGTTCCAAGAATGGACCGACTTCGAGGATAATGATGAAAACCAATAAAAAGCAGTTCCAGTCAAAGACAGAGAAAATAAGCGAACATGCAAAGCGTTACTACAACTAGCTTCACCAAGTTGAGCAACATATTGACTAATGTGTTCCCAAGTAGTTCTATTATCATCACCACTAAATTTATGAAATCAGGAACACGCCAACCAGTGGGTTAAGAAACCAAATCAAAATCATCAAAATAAGGTTTTTGATACAACCTAGACTTGCCCATATCCACCACAAGTTTGGTTTTAATCATGTTAGCCAGATCTTCCTTTAACTTAGCAAAATCGGCTTCATATTTGCTGCCCGTAGACGTTTGTGTGTTAGAAACTAGACGATGTGAGATAGGATAAGTTTGTGCCATCGTCTGAACCGAACTAACAGGCGCACGCTTCAACGTGTCATTATACACATCATCCGGAATCGGTCCTCGAGGGACACCCGATCCTTGTGGAAGAATATGCAGCACGTTGTACGCAACTGTAGCATAAGATGGCTCAAAATTGGCCAACTCATTCGTTCGGCTTGGGCCTGCCGAACAAGGAAGTGATGCAATTGGAGCAGGAGTTGCTGGACTAATCACCTGCGCACCAGTCTGACCGGTCTGTTGGAACGATCTGACCGGTCCAGCCATAGTCGGCTGTGACACATGCGGAGGTGGTGTTTGCCCTGCAAAATAAATCATCGACATGCCATACAATGGTTGATGTGCAGATGCAGGCGCAACCGATGCACTAGGTTCAGTTTGGATAAAATAGCTACTATCTACTGATTTACCTTTCGTAAAAGTGTGCATGTGATCGGTAAGATTAACGAGCAAGTCATTTGTGAACTTTTGCGACTCAGCAATCTTCTGGTCCATGATAGATAAAAGTTGACCAAGTAAATCAGAAGACGAAGTGCTTACATCGCTAGATACCTTTGACGAGATTGTCATGACGAACTTCTCCTTCTCGATCACACCTTGCCGAGTCTACCCGAAGAATGAGGCCATCTTCCTTCTGCATTCTGCTTCGTACTCCTTGAAGTAGGCCTCAAGAGCTTGGCGTTTATCTTCTGGCACATCATCATATTCAGCATCAATGATGTTCTTGGAGTCGACCTTTGATTTGTCTTGATCTTCACCAACCATACTTGTCGATAGTGATTTCTTCTTCCCCAGCGGAGTCACCAAAAAGTACGTTGACGCAAATCTGGTCAACACACGAATGCGCTAGAACGCGCGGATCGCAAATGGTCGTCACCGGCGGTGCACCTGCGCAGGCCGGTCAAACCAGTTCTGCGGACCGGTCAGACCGGTTGGTCCAGGGGCAGCGCAAAGACCTAGAACCAAGAGCTCGGGAGGGACCCCGTCGGAGCTGATGGAGCTAGGGTTGTCCTGAGATTGGCAGGCCACTCATAACGCCCTCGAACGCCGTAGAGATGCAAGAATAACAGCAATTAGGGTTTGAAAAAGCTAGGGTTTGGAGAGTAAAAAGTAAAGCAACAATTGTTGAATCGATTGGGGATCACCCTCAATCGGCCTTAGCCTTCATATATATAGGTCGGGGAAGTCGTACCTCTTCACGAGTTGGTTTACAAAGATCATGATTTAAAAAATCTAAACCTACTCGAATTACAACAGACCCAACCGGTCTGACCGGTCAGCCTCGGTCCTTGCCAATTTTGAAGTTTCATCATGGTCCAGCTTGGCCATTGGGTTAGACTCCGTGCAACCGTCTGCTCGATTGAGATGTAAATTTTTAGAAGGTATTCAAGAATATTAATATGAATTTTCACATTTAAAAACATATACATATGACTATCCTCTAACTAGCTATCGAGATATAAAATGGGGCACTACATATCGTAAATATAAATACCCAAAATAAATTGAAATTTATTATTTAACTTCGTGTGTTTGGTGGTGCTAAGAAATAACATAATAAATTAAGCTAAAAGAGAAAATAGCCAACCTTTCTTACTATTTTTTTTAACCTCTATTAAATATAATCAGCGCCTCGGTGACAATTAGAAAGTCGGAAACTCGACAAGACAATGACAATCGGCAAGTTAACAACTCACGAGTCACGGCTATAGGGTGGCACCGCGGCAGGTCATGGTGTCGGCACCTCGCCGAGCGCGTCAAGCGTGGTGCGTCCTGCACTCCTGCGTGCATGGCCGTGTCGAATAGAGATGAACAGTCCAAGTCAAACCGTCTAATCCTAGGTAGCAACGAGGCCTCAAGGAAATAAAGTGTCGGTCCCTCAAATTTGATTTCCGTATGTTAGCTCTGGCATGTTCGGCTGTGGAAAGGAATCGGAATTTAGGAGCTAATTTAGAAGCTACGGCTGCCTATCACCCGGGCCTAATTAAGTACTGATTAATAAGGGGCCCCAGGATTTTGGGGGGCCGCATAATATACGGGCACGTGGCAAAGCATCCAACAGCGGCGGCGAAGCATCCGCCGAAACTGAAGTAGCAAACTCGACGACCCATAGGACCTGGTAGCAGCGGCACGATAGGGCAGATTATGGCGGGGAAGAAAGTGTAGCACACGAAGACACCTCCTCTGAAAGGAGAGGCGAGGCCGGCTCCATCGCGACCATTGGCACGACATCGACCGAGTGGGGGACCAGGGTGGTGGCGACCCCACAGAAGGCGACGGCCGCTAAAGGGAGGCGCAGGGGCCCGCATCGGCGGCAGGCACGGCAGCCCCGCGCCCAGGAGGGAGCGGGCGAGGAGAGGCCGGGCGCGGCCACGAGGCGGCGCACCCGGAGGCCATCGCGCAGGAGGAGGCGCACCCCCACGCCCAGGAGGGAGCGGGCGGGCGGCCGGAGGCCGGGCACAGCCCGGAGGCCGTCCTACAGGAGGTGGCGCACCAGGACCTCGCGCAGGAGGCGGCGTACCGAGACACCGACAGCCGGCGAAACACCCCCCCGCCCCTCCACAGCCGAGCAGCCCCGCAGAGGAAGGGGCGCCACCACGATGAGATCCGGGCAAGAGAGCCCAGATCCGCCGAAGAGATGGGCAGATCCGGCCCTCGGCGGTCGGCGGCAGCCAAGATCGTAGCCGGGGAAGACGACCTAGGTTTAGAGCCGGGTGAGGGGGGTAGGGGTGGGCAAGGAACAAGCTGGGCCGACTTCGGCGCAGCTATGGGCCACCGAGGGAGGGGCGGCGACACCGTGTCGCCAAGGAGGGGGCGGGTGTACATTTAGCCTGACTATCTATTTAGACGACGCCAGAACTCAAGCAGGCTGAACTTTCGTTCTTGATCGGCGAAATCAAAGATGACTACTAGTCTTCGACTATCTGCTCGAGGTGTAAGTTCAAAGAGGTGGTCAAAACTGGTCCGGCATGGTAGTGACTCAATGTCAGGTGACATAAAGTTAGAGGTACCTGTTCCAATCAGATCCCAGGCTCCCAGCCTCGACCAATCGGCTGACCCTGGATGACCTCAAATAATGTAAAAAAAATGGGCACATGAAAATTGTAGATGTTTTCGACACGGTCGTTTTGGACGAGGAAGATAAAATGAAACGTGATCCTCTCAATTGTGCCCATTGTGAACCTGTAATTATTTTTCTTTTTGTGTTCAGAAATACGGTAAACAGATCGTTGTGACCTCTAGGTGTCTGGTTTTAATGATTAAAACCCTGCTTTTTGTATACTTGATTTGCTCTAAATGTATTTAGATAGGTTCCTAGTTTTAACCGTTTGTTTTTTTTCTTAAAGCAGATTTCGATTTCACCGTCTACAGGAAGCAGCCATATCATATCACTTACCCTCTCGGTTCAGGGCCATATCCTATCACGCTAATGGGCCATATCCACGTCTAGCCCGCCAGGCTTTTTGTTCGTGCAGGCCGAAGCACCTAGCAGGCCCGGCAGGCCGACAGCCCCTGCTGGGCTTGGGTGGCGAGCGTGGCCCAGATACAACGTAGAAAAATCGGGAAGAATAGGAGTCGCGCACGTGAGTGCGAGCCGACCCGTCGCAGAAGAAACGCTGCGCTCGCTGTAGGTGGGCCCGCTGGAGGTACTGCTTTTCTTCTTCGCTAGCTCGGCGTCGGAGTTCGGGACGGAATTTCTAGGGATTCTTAAGGTCTCCGGCTTTAGAAAAAGTTGGGAGAGGCGGTAGGGAGGTTTGGTGGCGGTGGCGAGTTGAGGGGACGGCGCGGTGAGATGGTGGGAGCCGCCGGCCGCCGGCAGTCAGTAAGATAACCGGTGGCCAAGCACCGGGAGGGGAAGCGCGAGAAATGTTAGGTTAGCACGCTGGCGGTTGCTCGGTAGCGGATCCGGCGGGGATGGCGGAGGCGAGCTGTAAGTAGAGCACAGGTGCACCTTCTGCGATGCTCTGCTTGCGGTTACACCTAGACACGGAGCAGCCCGTGTAAAATCAATTGACAAGGATAATAAAAGTCACCCGAGTGACAGCCTGACAGGCAGGAATTCAGTTCGTGACCAGACGTAGAGCACCAGATATGAACCTAGACGTAGAGTTTGATGGAATCAACATCTTGATGCATACAGGTGGAGTTTTTTTTTTCCCTTCCCTTGAACGATCATCATTACATTCCAGGCTGGACTCTTCCTTCTCCTTACCGTGATTTTTTTTTAATTCAATTCTACATGATGTGAAGAGTGACGGCAGAAAGGCGATCATATCGATCCTCGGTTCCGGCTTTGGTTCCGCATTTCCTCCGCCGCTTCCACATCTCACCTCTGGCAGCCTCATCGGCGCCGGGGGGGTGAGGAGACAGCATGTTGGCTGTGTGGCGGCGGATGAGTTCTTCTTCTCCCTTCCCCATCAATAGGACATCGATGTTCCTTCAATGGTCCCTCGGAGGCGTGACGTGGATTCAACCGGGCTCCAGCGACTGAGTGGAGTTGCCAGCGATGAAGATGGTGAACGGAGCATCCATGGGTGCGTGCGTAGAAATCCTTTGTACTAGCTAGGGTGTTTCCTGCAATAATTTGGTGGGGATGCACTGTGCTTCATTTTAATACAATTCCCCTTTTGCAAAAAATATATTGGAAAATAAATACTGAATCAAAATTTTAGTTCCTCAGGTGCAAAGAAAAAGAAAAAAAGGTCTCAACTTGCTAGCCAACGGTTTGGATACAATTTAGGAAAGCTGCGGCAGTTTGAATAATAATTTTAATACATTATAAGTGTTGTTTATTGAATCATCTCAAAATTATTTGGCTAGGTATGAAACCGACTATAAAAACCATGCCAGCATACTTACCCTTAGACGGATTAGGAGAACGGTTTCCGTTAACCATGGGCCGTTGGGCCTACTATAACCCGTGGAACAGTTCTTGCCTGTTGGGCCATGAGCCTGGGCGTTCATCTGATTAATTTGTACCACACCGCTTGGCAGAGGTAGGATTTCTGTGGAGATAAGCAACCTTCCTGATGCTTGGCTCACCACAAGGAAGCTGTGGTAAGCAGTTGTCAAAAAGGATTAATGATTATGCTTGTATTCTCTAGCACTCTACATGATGTGTTTAGCCTTTTTTTTCCCACTGTGTTATGTAAATTTTCACACGTATAGTGACATACTTATTCATATCCCAAGATTATGTATACGGAGTACACAAGAAAGAGAGTAGATTAGGTGCCCTTTCTTCATTTTTGCATTTCATATTAATTCTGTATCTGTCTATTCCGAAGAGTATTTTTCTATTCTTGCTAATCCTACTTTCTTAGTTATTGTTCTAAGGAATGCACACGGTACAAAGTTCGTGGTAGGAGCTTTTTGAGTCATTATATATGTATTTTTCTGTTCAAAGGAACAAAATGTGACTTTCCAAATTGGAAAATTCGAAATGAAGCCATTTCTTTGGTCCAGCTGGACCTTTGTCGTAAACAAATAAATAATAGGAATTAATTAGCTAGAATAACTGTATAGAAAAAAAAAATCAAATTTTGAGTTTTTCTTTGAGTAGGCAGAGTAAATAGATAACCACAAGTCAAACTATGTTTGTATTTTTTTTCCGTCCATATTCATTCTGGACCATGCACGTGCCCATTCGCACAATCACACCTTTCGTTACCGCAGACAAGTGGTTTTCGACATCGACACGGCCCATGAAACGTTCAGAAAAATCCGGTTCTCACCGGTCACCACACCAGCCAATAATCGGCGATGAACAAGCACAAGCAGCAACACCAGCGTGAAGTGTGAACAAACACCACCCCCACTACCGAGACCAGCGACCAATCGCCCTGGCACAAAGAGTACTCCACTTCGACGTGCCCGCCTGGCCTTTCCGTTCGTCAACGCACGCCGCCGCCGCCCCAATCCCCGGCCTAACCGAACTTGTCCGAATGTCCGGTACAGGGACACGAAGTCAAGCAGAACGTGGAGGCCCACGAAATTCAGCTAGCCTGCCACTCAGCGGCGGCGCTCGGTGCCAAACCGCCGGCCGGTGCGGTGCCCGATCTCCACGCCGGCATGACCACCGCACTAGAAAAAAGTTCAGATAACCCGCCACTACCTGACTGACGACCGTTTCTGATCCAATCCGCCCCCTCCAATCACTCCTGAATCATCGCTCGGCACAGTGCCCGGCGCCACTATAAAGTGCAGCCATTGATCATGGATCCATTGATCAGAGGTAGTGTTAGAGAGAGAGAGAGTCAGAGAGAGAGAGAGAAGCAATGGCGGCGGCGATCGACGACTCGTGCCGGCGGCCAGGGTCGGTGCCGTTCAAGTGGGAGGTGTGCCCGGGGACGCCCAAGCACGTCCGGAGCAGCAGCGCCAGCGCCGCGCCGCCGCCCTACTCCTCCCCGTCTCCGCTCCCCAAGGTGGCCGTGTCGCCGAAGCTGACGCCGCCCCCGGCCATGTCGCCGTCGCCGTACCACTCCCCGCGGGTATCCTACTACGCCGCGCGCTCCGCGTCGGTATCGCCGTCCCGGCGCCGCGCCCCGCACCGCCCGACGGCCTTCCTCGACATCGCGCCCCGGGTCGCCCCCGCGTCGTACGGCCCCGGCCCCGAGGACGAGGACACGGCGGCGTCGGCGGCGGCGAGTAGGTGCTTCCCGCTCCCCGTGTTCCGGAGGAGGGACCGGGATGGCAAGAGAGGCAGTGGCTCGGGGCGGCGGCCCGGGGCGTCGTCGTCCGGGAGCAGCTTCAGGTCGGACGGCGCGCCAGGGCCTACCGGCCTGCGGCGGTCGGCGTCGAGCTCGTCGTCCTCGTGCCTGTCCCTGTCGTCCAGGAGCAGCGGCAAGCTGGTCGAGGCGAGGGAGGTGGAGGCTGCCGGCGGCTGGTTCTACTGAGACAACCGGCAACGGCAAGTCGGCAAGGCAATCAAGGATGCATAGCTGAAGAACAAGGATTGGAAAAGTTTGTCAGCGTGTGATGAGACGTTGAGACCCCAGCAAGAACATGTAGTGATTCTTGGCTGGAGACTGTGTTTGTATGCGCACGTTCTTGTGTACAAAACAGTTGCTCGTCGATCCGATAGTTTCAGATACGTCAGATACTTGATTGTGCAGAAGTCAGCTGAAGAGAAAAAAAATAACAGTGTCACCTCACGATCGATTTATAATCTGCAATAAAGGATAAAACAGGGCAACTTATATTGTGTACGAGTACAAATACAAGGCATGCCTCTTTTTTCCGGCTTGGCTAATGGCTACAGCACAAGGCCAATAAGGTGTCTTGCCACGAAACACTTGTCCTTTGACCATGAGATGACGACGATGACGACAACGTGGATGCAGCATCACAAGATTGGCAATTTTAGTGGAGTTTATTGTCTAATGTGCGTGTGCCCACAACGTAGGTCACGTCGTGGGAGAGGCTCACATCTTGTTGGATTCATTTCATGGATTAACAGATCTAGTAGTATTCTTCTTTCGATAGTAGGTGAGCTGTTCGTCAACGGTAAGACGAATTGGACAATGCATAAAACTGTTGAATATAAAAAATACTTTCATGAACACCAATATCCACTTAACTGAACTCAGACGTGTGAAATACATTTTGTAAAACTAAAAAAATTTTATAAAAAATCTTAAATAAATTAGAATACACTAAAAGTATTTTCTCTTATAAAAATATATCATTAAAATATAGTGATGTGAGATCATGTTTTGAAGTTCTTGTTGAAAAAAAATACGATAAATACGACGGTGTAACTAGATTTTTATTTTGATGCTTAATTTTAAAACTACAGCCATTTTATTTTAAAATTATTTGCATACTCATGGTTATCCATTCTTTTCTCCCCCTCGCGCTTGCGTCATTCCTCTTTTTCTCTCTCTCCCGGGACGGGCTCCTCGTCCTCTGGCAACACCCTCACCGGCCACGTCACCACGCTCCCCCGCATGGGCGTCCTGGACCACACGTTCGACTGCGGCAGGTCCTTCGAGGTGCTCGTCATGGACGCGCACCTGCGGGTCCAGATCTTCTCCTCCAAAGACGGCGCCGGCGGCGGCGAGTGCGGCGACGTGCGCGCCGTGGCGCCGGCCCCGGACCGCGAGAACATGAAGCAGTACGCGCTGCTTACCTCGCCGTCCGTCATCGGGTGCACTGTCCACTACCTCTGCCACTGCCGTGCGCAGCTGGTGCTGAGCCCCACCGACGACATGTTCATCCTCGCCCTGCACGCCGACGCGGCGGAGGCCGCGCCGATCGACCTGCCGGAGGGCTGCCTCAGCAGCTTCAAGGAGAGCTGCAACCTGGCCGTCACGGCGGACGGGAGGCTGAGCGTCCTCGGCGCGGACGCCGGGGCGATACGGGTGTGGGCGCTGTCGCCGTCGCCGGAGGAGGGGTGGAGCCGGCGGGCGGTGATCGAGAGGCGGGGCATCACTAGGCAGGTCGCGCCCGGCGTCGCGGCGAGCGGGAAGGTCGTGTTCCAGGGGTTCGGGGAGAGGAGCGGCACCGCGCTGCTCCGGATGGACATGGTCGGGCTCGTGCTGCTCCACCTGGAGACGGGGAAGGCCGTGCTGCTCCGCAGGTGCAGCGAGCGCGACAGGAGGGCGTACCAGTACGAGCGGGCGTGGTTGCATGAGATAGATTTGGCCTCGTTGCTCGAAGGCATGAAAGATGTGAAAGGTATTGGAGACGACGGCAATGAAGACGACGACGACGGCAATGAAGACGACGAAGAAGATGATGACGACGAGGACAACGACGACGACGACTGGTGATGACATTGTAGCAAGGAAAAAAGCTTCGTCGGCGATCAAAATGTTTCTTGCTGGCCGGCGAGGTGATCGAGGCGAGAGGCTTGCGTGAGGATCCCAGCATACCCGTTGTGCCCTGGAGCAAGAACTGCACAACCTCGTAACTATCCAGCGGATGACTGTTGTTTTTAAGTTTTTTTTTTGTAGATTTTGTTCAAGCTATCAGCATTCAATATTTTAAAAGACACTATTTGATATTTGAGAAAGGTCTAGTTTAGCTGGAAACAAATATCAAGTCTCATTTGAAACTTTTGAAATATACTAAACGTTGCAATATATATTTAAAATTCCTACAAGAGAATTTTTACAATGTCCGTTGAGAACATAATAAACCTTCTCCTTTTAACATTCCTCCTAAATGTTCACTTCATTCATGAAGACCGTTACTGTATCTGCTAATGCAGTCATGAATCATGATGATATTTCCTGATAATTCAAGCCCAAAAACATCAAACCATTCATGCTAACACTATCAATTGTTTCATATTTTTGGCATCTTTTAGAAAAGTTACATTTTCAACATTATATTGGTACTCTCACAGGCTCGCAGCCACAGCACATATGGATAGGGACATATCATTTGGGTTTGCTCGCCGCATTGGTCCCTACAAGCTCTTCACTCAACAACCATACCTTCTTCGCCAGCTCTGCATCTCTTGCGACCGCGGTTGGTGTCGCTTCATTGCAATCCGCAAAGTACTTGCCGGATACATTTTTCAGATCTGGGTGCAATGCCAGGTAGCAAGTAGTTGCAGCTCCCTACAAATCCATGTTCGTCAGATGATATTCTTATGAGTTACGAGGTTATTGTGGTGATTGTAGAGAGTTAGAAGGACACTGCAATTCAATTACCTGGGGTACGCCCTTCAGAACTAGTTTTGCCAGTGGGGAGAGAACTGGAAGTAGCGCACCTGCCAAGTATTCATTTATATTAGTTAACTGAAGAGAGGGTCTAAGAAATCAATAATGTTTTTCTTTTTCGAGTTATCTTTTCAGTGCTTGAGCTTGCAAAGTTATTACTGTTTCCTGCGATGTAGCGGACGATATTAGTGAAGATTACTCCAGGGTGCAGGGAATTCGCTGTCAGATTGCATCCTTCTTCCTGAAATTGCACCGAAGTACCAAACATGTGTAAGTTTGTGAGCATGTAGTGAATGTCGGCAAGGCAAAGCGTTGCATACCTGAAAACGCCTGGACAGCTCATTTGCATGGAGAATATTGGCCAATTTGGAATGTGAATAAGCAATGAATGGGTGGTACCTATAAATTTCGGAGTATACAAATAATCAACTTCTTGCTATGTTGAACTCATGTAAACAAGATCAATGAGAACTAAACTTTAACTTCTTGCCAACCTAGCCTTGTCGTTTAGCTTTTTCAGCTCAAAGCATGTACCATCACTTCTTTTATGTGCGACTGAAGATACGTTTATGATCCTGCCTTGCACACCGGTCTCTCTGGCAGTTGATTTCATCTTGTCGAGTAGGAGACTTGTCAGCAAGAAATGGCCTGCTCACAAGGTCAAATTCAATAGATGCTTGTGCCTAATTAATCAAGCACTATTTTGCTTCTGAAGAATACTATATTCTTCTGAACAAAGTACTAACTGCAATTCAGGTCGTATCAGCAAAGCAAATCCCCTGATGCTACATGTGACAGAGATTTGTTGACACGATTGACCGTACTAACCAACATGATTCGTCGCAAACTGCAGCTCAATCCCATCCTCAGATATCTGGTAAGGGCAGGCCATAATCCCTGCATTGTTTCTTCAGAGAAACATGTCTCAGGACTCAGATTGACAAGGGAATGAGTTCAGCAGTAGAACCGCCGTGCTAAATTCTGAATATCCGGAGTCTTTCAGAGGTGGCCATACATACATGAGGATGTTCAGGTGCTCATGCGACGAGTCGAAGGACCGTGCGAAGTTGCGGACGGAGCTGAGGGAGCTCAGGTCCATCTCCATGACATGAAGCTTGGAGCTTGGGACCTGGTCTGCAAGGCTCTCTTTCACCTTCTGGCCACTCGCCAGTGTCCTTGCTGGTATGATCACTTTCGCTCCCCGCAGCGCTAGAACTCTGGCTGTTTCCTTTCCAATCCCGTTTGTAGCTCCTGGTTTTGACAAATGAAACAGAGTGGGGAACAAAGTGAGGGACAGGTCATGCCTATCAATACTATGTTAAGTGAAATGAATACAGTACTGTACCCTGAAGTTGTTAGGGGAGAAAAAAGTATTGTACTTTGAAAAACAAAATAGATATCTAAACATCTGTCTTGGTGATAGTTAACTCCTGCATAACATGTTCAGTTATCCCTATGCTGCAAGACTGAACCATTACAATCTTTCAGGAAAAAAAAACAGACTGAACAATTACAATCTTTCAGTAATCGCTTTTGTGTGCTGCATACTGGCGAGGTTTGCATAACTTTGAACTATAAGAAGGCCTGAAAAATTGGATTGCGCATTTGGGCCTTCCGCATCCACGTGAACCTCTGCAACGACTGGCTGAGGTGCCGCTGGAGAAAGCACCGCTGCTGCGCTGCACTGTCACTGAAAGAAAGAGAAGGAAGATGGGAAGAGTCGGAGACCTGTGACGATGGCGGTGAGATTGGTGGCGTCGACGCCGGCGGTGACCTCCTCGGCGGTGGAGGCCGAGCCGAAGCCCGACGGGCCCCGCCGCCCCCACGGCCAGCCCCAGAGTCCCATCACCGCCGACACCGCCTCCCTCGCCAGCCACCAGTTGTCAGCCACCCGCTCAAGCATCGCACATGGCGCCGCCCGAGGTGACCTGCCCTGCCTCTCGCTGGACACTTGCCGGGGTGGATAGGAGGCGGAAGAAGAGGAAGCCTGGCAGCCAGTGGGTGAGCGGTGAGCCTCGTCGACGTCGACGCGTGTTCCGCCCCTCTGCTGGGCCTGCCGCTGCCAGCCGCCGTGCTTGTCCCGCGCGGCCCACCACCACCACCACGTGCGCCGCCGGTCCCTTGAGTAACGGCCCACATGCGCGGAAAAAAAAATCCTTGGACCCGCGCGCATAGGTGCACGTGCACACACATAAAAGGTTACTAAAAAAATCCTGGGACTCAGCCACAATTCACCGTGTCTAAGGTTATTAAAAAAAGGGTCCACTATCTTCCTAAGCCAGCGAACATTATTTGTAATTTCTAAATGACACACTAATTGACCACTATAATGTATTTTCTTTCCAACCCAATTTCCAGGGAGTATTGGATTGTTGTTGCACGAGTACGAGACCATGCATGCATGTTTTCTCCAAGATTGACGGTGTCAAGTCCTGTTTGTGCGAAGGAATCCTAGCCGAGGGTTTCTCATCTGCCCCCCGTACGTCAAAAACAAATGCTCTCTGGTGGATCATTGTTGTGTGTAGTGTGAACACATGCTTTCTGTCGTGAACTAGCGGCGTGCGGACTTGGAGAGAACGTCAGTCGAGGCGTGCTCCTGCACCAAACCCAGCTCCTTCTATACTCAAACTGTTTTCGATAAATTCAAATTGAAAAGCGCACCTCGAGATAGAAATCAACCTTAAGGTAGATAAAAACTCTACAAATTAATATAATCCCACCCCCAACCCCCCCCCCAAAAAAAAAAAATTCAACTCTGTCATAGTAATTTTCATGGAGCTTCTCGCTATCTTTATTTAAGGAGGAATTTTATTATGATTGGAATAAATGAGAGCCGTTCCTCACGGTAAAATCAATGGCTGAGATATAAGAGGTACCGAGAGATACCTAGAAAAAGATACAAAGCCTGTGGAGCCGGTACCAAAATAGATGGAACCAGTACCAACATTAATTTATTTTTTAATTCATATATCATACCAATGGTCGGCAATGATCAATAAAAAATAATACCGGATGGTACCGCCTGGTACCTTCCAACCAAAGGAACAAGCGTCTTATTTTAGGCATTAAGCTTTCTTATGGTCGTAGTAATGCTTTCTCAACTCTACAACTGATTCAGGGGGTGATACATGTCAACAATCGAAAATGTCTACACGCAAAAAAAAACAATCGAAAATGTCAAGTGGGGTCATGTGCCCCCGCTCCCTCAAGAAATGAAATGTCTTAATTATGTAACAAAATTTATGTTTAGAAATTAATAAACTTGCACATTATGCAGTACATAGTGCTTGTTGGCCCCGCTTGATTTACGTTCCGCCACAGTTCTTTTGATCGTAATCGACAGAAAAAGCTATAAATTTATTTTAGATATTTCATCTTTCTCACAAAACCATGCCGCACTTTTTAGTAAGCCCCTTCAGTTGAATGAGAATTTAACAAGCATTTGCACAGAGGTGTGGTTACGAAAACGGGCTAAGAACAGCGGGCTAAAATCCTAGAATAGTCGTAGAAAAACATTAGAGAGCCTTTGCCGTCCTTCCATTCCAACACGGTAGTACTCTTACCAAAGTCTCACCACCTACCGTCCTCTCCATGGGCACGCGGCCCGTAGGCCACGTCAGCACCAGGGTCCCACACCTCACCCGGAAGAGCCCGCAGCAGAAACGCGACTTCGAGATGCTACATAAGCAGCGCGCGCCATGGCGTTCCATGCACTGGCACTGCCGCATTGGCATCCTCGCAGTCTCAGAGAAGGAAGAAGCACACCGATCGAGGCCCACTTCTCCACCGCACCTTGTCTCAAAGATCGCCGCCGCTCCTGATCGATCAATGGCCGCCGACGCCACTCCTGATCGATCAATTGCGGCTGCCGTCGCCTCCTCGCTGAAGCCATCCCCGCCGCAGCCGCGTGCGGCGTCGCCCGCCGAGGATCATCGCCGGCGGCGGCTGGGGATCACGGTGCCGCCGCACGTGAAGGCGGCCGCGGGGTCCCTGGGCGGCGTGGTGGAGGCGTGCTGCCTGCAGCCGGCGGACGTGGTGAAGACGCGGCTGCAGCTGGACCGCGCGGGCGCGTACCGCGGCGCCGCGGTGGCGCGGTGGCGCGCGCCGAGGGTGCGGCCGCGCTCTGGAAGGGGCTCACGCCCTTCGCCGCGCACCTCACGCTCAAGTACGCGCTCCGGCAGGGCGCCAACGCGTCGCTGCAGTCCCGGCTCCGGGACCCCGCCACCGGCGCGCTCTCCACGGTCGCCACGGCGGCGCTCCTCGCCTCCGGCCTCGGCGCCGGCGTCGTCGAGGCGCTCCTCGTCGTGACCCCCTTCGAGGCCGTCATGACCCGGCTGCAGCAGCAGCGGGGCCGCCTCGGCCCGGGCACGCCGCCGCTGACGCTGAGGTACCGGGGCCCCATCCACTGCGCACGCCGTCGTCCGCGAGGAAGGCCTCCGCCGCTGTGGGCGGGCGCGGTGCCCACCGTGCTGCGCAATGGCGCCAACCAGGCCGCCATGTTCACGTGCAAGAGCAGGCTCGACGCGGCGCTCTGGGGCATGGGCGACGGCGACGGCAGGGCGCTCCGGGTCTCCCAGTCGATGGCGTCCGGGTTCATCGCCGCCGCCGTCGGGCCGCTCTGCACGGGGCCGTTCGACGTCGTCAAGAGCAGGCTCATGGCTCATGGCGCAGGGCGGCGGCGCGAGGTACCGCGGCACGGCGCACTCCCTGCGGACGATCTACGCCGAGGAAGGGGTCCGGGCACTAAGGGGTTTCTGCCCAGGCTGGTGCGGATCCCGGCCGGCGGCGCGCTGGCGTGGGCGGTGACGGACCAGGTGACCGCGCTCTACGATAGAGCCTACCTCCAGCCGGCGGCGCATCTTTGATCCACTCGTGTCGTCGCCTGTGTTTTTGATAAGCTTGTTCAGTTCACCAAGAGTGAATTTGCTTAGCAAGGGTTTTTCTAAGGCCACACGCACCGGGAAGAACGAGGAAGGTTGATGGGTTGGAAGGTGTACTCCCTCAGTCCCACAATAAAAACACATCTAGCACTTGGGCTACCAAACTAAGTAAGTTGTCAAATTACACTGCTACCCCTATAAAGGTAACTGACAGTTCAATAAGGACAGTAGTAGAACATACTGGTGGCTAGGAATTGCATAGATCAGCAAAGTGACAGGCAATAATAATTATTTGTGCTACAAGCTCATGGCCACGTATACAATTCAGAATGTTACAGTACCACAAGCCTGGCGCCATTGTACCCAGATTACAAATTTTGAATTGGCGCCATTGGTCCACTATAAAAAGCCTCCACGTTCTAGATCAACTCAGCGAAAGGCTCAACATGCTCCAAATACCCCAAACTCCATCAACCTGCAATCCAATCTATATTTAGAGATGGCCATAGATCTCAACATATTACTAGTTCAAGGAGATGGAGAGATGGCCATAGATCTCAATGTACTACCAGATGAAGGAGATGGAGGCCTCACCATAGATCTAAACATAGTTCCCGTTGAAGGAGATGAAGAAGCCTTCCCTAACCTAAACGAACAGGTTGTTGTGCATGGCATTGATCTCAACATTGCTGCTTGTGAGGGACAACAACCACCGTATGAAGGTAATGTCTCTTAATTGCATCATTACACCAAGCAAATGATCAAATTTGTAAATAGAAGTTTCAATCTCGAATTAAACACAATGCCTTACCTTGTCTGCAGTCCTTGCTGTTGAAGACCAACAACAACATGGACATATCAGTTGTCCTGATGAATATGAACAAGATCAATTTGACCTCAACTTAGAACCTTTTCATCAGCAACAAGAGATGCAACAAATGACCGGTAAGCTTCATATTAGCATACCATTTCTAGTGACAAAAATTGATTACTACATAGTTAATAGAATATTTAGCAAAATATATTGGAAAATCAGATTAATTGTATTGAAATCTATCATGAAATAGTCAAACTTTGTCTATTTTTTAGCATCCAGAATCAATAACTGTCATTCCATTTCTATGCATATGACTGCATATAGTGTCAGCAATTTTTTCATAATGATGCAACACTTCTAGGACAAGTCTTTTAGCATTTAGAAATATTTTTAGCAACTAATATTATGAAACATTTAGCATTTACATACAGCATGCACCAATGGTACAAGAACTCACCAATTAATTATTCTTGTAGACATGATCGAGGAGATGCAAGACTATGGTGTGTATATTGATGCTATGAACATAGACTTCGATGTTGAGGAGTTTGATGACTCAGATTTTGATGAAGATGAACATGCAAATAAAAATAATGCACATCATCGCATAAATCTACAAAACTTGAAAGACAACAAATATATGAAGCATTGCTTGAGAGAAGTATACGTGGAAGGTTAAAAAAGAACAGTACAAATATAGTTGCTGAGATGTTCCAGGTCAGTAGCAATCAAGTGCGGAGTGTTTGGCGGAGAGTAAAGCAGTGTCGTGCACAAGGAAGGCCAGTAGATGTTAGATCAAGAAGAAAGAATTGTGGCCACAAAAAGTTACAAATAGACCTATCAGATGTTCTTTGTGTCCCCTTGCATAGGAGGAGAACGATACGATCACTAGCTACCGCTCTTGGTGTAAAGAAGAGCACTCTACATAGGTGGTTCAAGCAAGGGATGCTACGGCGCCATTCTAGCACATTAAAGCCTCTATTGAGTGATGAAAATAAGAAAGAGAGGTTGCGATGGTGTGTTTCCATGTTAGATCATCGGACATTGCCAAATGAACCCATGTTCATCGATATGGAAAATATTATTCACATAGACGAGAAGTGGTTCAACATCACATGGAAGTACACAAAGTATTATATGCATCCAGAAGAGGAAGACCCACACAAGACTGTGCGCAATAAGAATGTCATTGGCAAAGTTATATTCTTATCAGCGGGCTCATATATGATGACAAAGGTAATTGTATTTTTGATGGGAAGCTAGGAGTGTGGGCATTTGTTAGAAAGGTACAACATGCAATTGTCTCACTTTCTTACTCCACATTCTGCTACTTAATATTAGTGATTCCTTACTTGGTTACTTGTACTACAGGAATCAGCAAAAAGAAGAAGCCGTAACAGAGGGAGGGGGCCCAAGTCACCAAGCCTATTAAGGT
Source organism: Panicum miliaceum (assembly GCA_032594955.1). Taxonomy (NCBI): domain Eukaryota; kingdom Viridiplantae; phylum Streptophyta; class Magnoliopsida; order Poales; family Poaceae; genus Panicum; species Panicum miliaceum. Next base: position 3,172,797 of record CM064072.1, on the reverse strand, counting down.
AGATCGAACAACTATGAGGTCGTACTTAATTGGTAATGTTCTAAAAGCTATTGTTGAACGGTGGCCACGAGAACAGAGAGGAAAAACCATATGGATTCAGCAAGATAATGCTCCTTCACATGTGCAAGTAGATGATGAAGAATTTGCAGCTGCTGTAGCACAGACAGGGCTTGACATACGACTCATCAACCAACCTGCCAATTTCCCAGATTTGAACGTACTAGACCTAGGATTCTTTGCTTCTCTTCAATCCTTAACCTATGACAGGATTTCTAAGAACTTGGATGAACTGATTCAAAATGTGCAAAACGAGTTCGATAACTACGATCCAGCTATTTTGAATAGGGTGTTTCTAACCCTACAAGGGTGCATGATTAAGGTGATGAAAGATGGGGGAGGAAATAAATATAGAATTCCTCACATAGACAAAGATAGGCTAGAGGCACTCGACATGCTACCTAGAAGGTTTTCTTGTGATCGTCGACTATATGAGGATGTGATGGCCTCCTTAGGGAACTAGTTATATTGCTACTGCTGTAATTTTGGGAACCTTACGATGTAGGGTTGTTGTCGCTAACCATGTATGCTAATGCTGGAAATTAGTCGTGTATGCTTGTTAATGTTACTTATATGCGGCACTACTGCTAATCTCATAAACTTAATCATGTGTGTTGTTGGTGTAAAATCAAACTATCGGCCCAAAATTAGAGTGCATTTGGTTATCTATATCGGTACAAACACCAATTTTATTAGCTACGATAAGTAATTACTACAAACAACATTTTTATTATACACAAAAGTAGCAATTCATCGATATATATATTCAGGTCTAAATAACAGTTCAGCAGTAGACCCAATAATTTTAAACCCAATATACAACAGTTCATCATCCCACAGCAAAAGCATTACCCATATCAAAAGCATTCCCAAGCAGACATCAAAAGCATTCCATGACACATAAAACAGTAGTAAATAAACTAACGATGTAAGGGGCGGAAGCATATAGGCACCAGAATCTTGTACATGCTCAGAAAGACATCATGGTAGATGGGATCCATGTTAGCAAGCACCTCCTTCAGTTCTTCAGGCACCTCAGTGGGCACCTCCATCCTTGAATCCTCTTTCACGGCCAGCACCGGAGGCTCTTGCATGGGCGGATCCTTGTCACCAGCCTGATCCTCCGTGCCGGATTCTTCATCTTCTGAGTCGGGGACGTACACATTGCCGTGGGAGTCGATATGCAGGCCAGCCTTCTTAAATCGATGCCCGTGCGCGTGGATCGAGCCCTCCCACCGTGGGGATCCATTACAACACCACCGGGATTGCGCATCTTGCCATCTGGACGCATCCGGCGGCTACGACGACAGATCCTGCTCCCTCTCGCCATGCACGCATAGGGGAACTGCTCTGATTAGGAAGGAGAAGGATCGAACATTGTTGCTGTACGGGGATGTGAGCTGGGTGAGGAAGGGAAGGGGAACGAGTGTGGCGGTCGGCGGAGACGATGTCGTGCGAACGAGTGGATAGGGTCATGGACCCTTCTGGACCTGGATAGAGCCTCCGTTGATATTTTTTATTTTTCTTCTTTTACGAATTCTTTTTTTTGCTTGGTCCCACATGAACCGGCAATATCTGTTATGGTGGTGTCAGCCTGCTAGTACAGTACCCCTATATTTTTCGTTAATTTAGGAAAATTTTTGAATCATAGATGCGCTTTTATTTTGAGACGGAGGGAGTATCTTCTTGTTCGCTGCTCATGAGTGACCAGTCCTGCATAGCAAAACTTTAGCGCATCTCCGATTTTTTCACGCGCGGGCATGTGTTTTTAAGGCATTGGAATTTGGTGTTTCAGATTCAGACTTTTTCCATTGGCCACCTTTGTGATCAAGCCAAATAGGCCGTAACATTCTTCATGTATGGCGCCACGGTAGTTCGATATTAGGGTACCATACTAACAGTATAGATATTTCCGTTGTATGATTCATACAAAGCAACAGAAATATACAGATTTAAATCAGCAAAACAATTATTACTTTGTCCTAGAGAAGTTTCGAGTTTTATGGATAGCCAAATTGGAAAGCAAAAGGAAAAAGAAAGAAATATGAAATAGCAAAGTGAAACGCACGCCTGGTGGGACTCGAACCCACAATCGTCTGATTAGAAGTCAGACGCCGTATCCATTAGGCCACAGGCGCTGCACCGTGCTTGCCGGGATCCATTACAACACCACCGGGATTGCGCATCTTGCCATCTGGACGCATCCGGCGGCTACGACGACGGATCCTGCTCCCTCTCGCCATGCACGCATAGGGGAACTGCTCTGATTAGGAAGGAGAAGGATCGAACATTGTTGCTGTACGGGGATGTGAGCTGGGTGAGGAAGGGAAGGGGAACGAGTGTGGCGGTCGGCGGAGACGATGTCGTGCGAACGAGTGGATAGGGTCATGGACCCTTCTGGACCTGGATAGAGCCTCCGTTGATATTTTTTATTTTTCTTCTTTTACGAATTCTTTTTTTTGCTTGGTCCCACATGAACCGGCAATATCTGTTATGGTGGTGTCAGCCTGCTAGTACAGTACCCCTATATTTTTCGTTAATTTAGGAAAATTTTTGAATCATAGATGCGCTTTTATTTTGAGACGGAGGGAGTATCTTCTTGTTCGCTGCTCATGAGTGACCAGTCCTGCATAGCAAAACTTTAGCGCATCTCCGATTTTTTCACGCGCGGGCATGTGTTTTTAAGGCATTGGAATTTGGTATTTCAGATTCAGACTTTTTCCATTGGCCACCTTTGTGATCAAGCCAAATAGGCCGTAACATTCTTCATGTATGGCGCCACGGTAGTTCGATATTAGGGTACCATACTAACAGTATAGATATTTCCGTTGTATGATTCATACAAAGCAACAGAAATATACAGATTTAAATCAGCAAAACAATTATTACTTTGTCCTAGAGAAGTTTCGAGTTTTATGGATAGCCAAATTGGAAAGCAAAAGGAAAAAGAAAGAAATATGAAATAGCAAAGTGAAACGCACGCCTGGTGGGACTCGAACCCACAATCGTCTGATTAGAAGTCAGACGCCGTATCCATTAGGCCACAGGCGCTGGACCGTGCTTCTAATAAATAAGAGCTGATATAAACTTAAAATCCCTTTAGCCACCTCATTGTTTTTCTCCTTTCAGCTATTCCTGTTCAAAATCCATCCTTGTATGGCCGCCATCCGCGTGTCAAGTGTTATGACATAGGTTCTGCTCGATCCAAAGGGGTTATTTATTCTCTTTAGGCAACGCTTCCTCCCATCGTTGCAACTCCAAGGTCGAGTGTTCTTCCCTCATGACCGCGGCACCACACTCACCAACATGATCCGTCGCGGACTGCGGCTCGTCCCATCCTCGGCTAGCTGTAATCGTAAAGGCCTGGCCGTCATCTTAATTTCCCTGGTTTCTTCAGAGAAAGATGCTGCATTTTACCAATGCCGATGAGGTTGAGTTCAGTAGTTTGACATGCATGCAGGCTGTGAAGATGTTGAAAGCTTTCAGAAATTAGAGCTCAATAATAACTTATATAATGCACGTGTCCAGGCACAGGCCGGATAAATCAGGCATTTTGAGTGTACTGAAAAGTGAAACTGATACTGACATTGCAGTTGCTCTTCGACGCAGCTCAGCACAGATGCAGAAGTTATCTTCTTTTACTGATAAGACCACAAAATCCATTTACAAGATATTATCTTCCTTCTCCATGCTTCATTTACTGATGAGACCACAAAATCCATCAAGTTTCTTCCAGGCACGACAGCATGATCAAGCATAGTATTCTAGTTCATACCAAGTACCGATGGCAAGAAGCAATGGCAAGCCACTAGGGGAATTTTAACAGGTTGAGCTAAGTAATCTTTCTGTAAAATAGTTATATTTTGATTATAAATGAATTATCTGCCTTTTCTGTCAATTTAGGTTTTTGAGGTCAATTGGTCAAAAGTTGTACCTCGATACATTTTCAAAACCAGATTCGTGATTCGTAATGTTGGAATCACCTTGGTGCTAATAAAAAAATTTGATGTTCTTTTCACATTTTCACTGTAGACTTCCAATGTTTTATGAACATACTTCATCCACTAAAAATATGAAGGCAAGGCCAGTTAAATCTTAGGCGAGGTTCTTATTTTTTTTGAGCCATAGGCAATCTATTTTCTTGCTTGAACTTATCAGCTTTCTCGGATTTAATGTTTAGTAGGCTTTTGTTTTTGAGAAAAAGGTAAAACCTCAAACGTTTGCTAAAAATGTGTCAACCTATAAATATGTTTAGTGTATAACTTATACGATATTTATATTTAGAAGTCAAATTATATTGGTGTTTTAACCATAAGTAAGTGACATATTTTTGTGAGAAAGTATCGGTCAGTTGAGTATTAGTTTGTATTCGATTTTGTGGGAAAGCAATAATCAAGTCGAAATAAATGTATAGGAGTATACATTTTTTTAATGAATACGTATTGTGTTATTTCTCGGACTGTATACAGAAGAAGAAAAACGAAAACGTGAAAAAAAAGGGGGAGCTTTTAATATGAAGTGAAACCCCGATTTCGCCGAACCGCTTCGCCGCCTGCGCAGTACGCACTCGGCTCCCGGCGGCCGCGCCGCCACCCCATCGACCACCGGGAGCCCCCTTCTCTTCTGCGTCCTGGAGCCGCTCCTCCACGGCGTCGCAGGTACTGAACTCGGACTCGAACTCGAACTCGCCTGCTCTCGTTCTGGGGTTCGATTTGGAGTGCGGTTGGGGGAAGCCGCGGCGCGGCGCGTGATGATTCTTTGAGCCACGGGGGCGGCTAGGGTTTGGATTGGTCGGGGGTACGGTGGGAGTTGAGGAGCAGCGGAAGAAGGGGTGCGGTTGAGTTGGGGAATTCGGCGGATTTTGGGGGGCGCGTGACGCCGAGGTCGTGGGCTGGCGAGAGCACGGGGGAACGACCTCGGCAGCGCCCAATCGGGCGCGGGGCGGCGACCGTGGGGCCGCCGCAATCGAGTTGGGGACGACAGCGACGGCGGCGCGTGTCCGATTGAACGCGGCGCACAGGCACCTAGGCACGGCACTGCCTTTCTGCTGACACTAATCTTCATTTTTTGGTTGCTGCATCAGTCCAACATAGCAATTAGCAAAGCACCAGACCAATCAAATGCGACACCTAGCCATGGCACAGCCTTTGCTGAAACTAGCCTTCGTTTTTGCTTGCTGCATCAGTCCAATATAGCAAAGCAACAGCCCGATCAAACGCTTCACCTAGCCACAGCACATATTTTTGCTTGCTGTATTAGTCAAAAATACTAACTAGCAAGCAACAGCCAACATTGACTGGTTGCTGACACAATTTTTGGTCTTGGATCGGTGCAGTTACCAATGGTAATTCAGAGCCTTCGCAACGTTTTCAGTGACCTGACCTATTATCATGAGATAGAGCTTGCAAACATGACACCTGAGGTAAAAAACGAATCATATTGTTTGTATAGTTGCAGCATGATAAGTCAGCGTTTATTCTAATAAATTGTGTGATTGTGCAGGTGAAAAAGGCTGTTACAGACCAAAGAATGAAGCGGTACAAAATTATCTGTTACTGTGGTACAGCGATTATGGTGGGGACTGATAAAGCAGCTCTGCTCAACAGGGTCTATCAATACAACCATACAGCTGCACAGATATGCACGATATACCTCACGATCGCATTGGTTTCTGTACTACTGGGCATTATCGCCTCTTCTGCTCCCGACTCCGCCCCTTGTGCAATGCCAGTTGCATGGAATGGCACTTTGCAAGTGTTTCTGTACCTGAATGCGTACTTCCATTTAAGTATTATGGAGGTTTATCCAGAGCTGCTACACCTAACAATATCGTTTATGGTCACATCCGTGCTTTTTGGCATTTATTGGTCTTTCTGTGCACGAGATCCCACGGTAGGTTTCTTTGATTACCTTCCAAAGTTTGTCCTTATATCGACTACGCTAATTTGATTTGTCAGTAAGTAAAACTTGTGTCTTTTTATGGTCAGGTGCGTTTGGTGGACGCTGCACATCATGAGTAGGTTCCTCTACATACTCTCAAGGGCTGGGTCGGTAGGGTACATCAAATCCTGAATCGTGAATGTATGCCTTCGAAGACTAGTTAGGTAATCAAGAAATATTTAATTTCTGAAATTTGGGAAATGAGCCTGGGTGTACTCTTGTCGTGACTTGATATGCCAAATGATGATGTGATGGTATGAGTTATCTGGTATTATTCATGATTTAGTTGCCTACTGATAACGATTCCCTTGTGTGGCAATATGAATCTAGTTAGAAATACTCTGCATGATCTCTTTATGCTATAGGTGAACTTTAGATGGTTTCAGCTGGTTTCTGTACCTGCCATCCAAGAATTTTGTCTTCCTTTTGTGGTAGTTGTCACACAATAAATTGATGACAGGGGAGAACTGGATATGAAGATATGTCCCCCAACCAGCTGAATGTATGAATGTACGTTCTGGGCTTGTTTACCTTTTTTTTTGGTGAAACTCAGTATAAACACAGGCAAACTCATACAATTAAAGATGTCATGTTTTACATTCCTGGAGAACATACTGAAAACAGGGCAATCGCCATGATGAAAGCCTGAAAGAGATGTGAAAGTGCTGCAGATTGCTGGAGGCCATGGAGCTATGGAATAGCATCATCGGGTCTTTGTTTTTCGTAGTTTCCTTTGGCCAATGTTTGGCTGTACGTTCTGATGATTGGAAATGCAAGATGCCAAAACTGTGTTGGCTGAAGGTATTTTTGGGCACAAAATTGTACAAATCTTAACAGGGTTTTTTGAATTTGGTTTCAGTAAATTTGGGGTCAGAGCACCCCTATCGTGGTCTCTTAACTCTATTATTCTGAAAGGGTGATCAAGCAATTGATGCAACTATGAGCCTATCCAGTTCAAGGCGATTATCTATCTTCTCCGTTCCATGTTCTTGTTGGGGATCACTTGTGCCAATGGCGTGTTTGTGCTCTGTAGCTGCACAAGCAATGTTGGAAAGCACATTCGTGTCACTTGACACAGAAAAGCACAGATCAAGAATTTTTAACCAGTGGAAAAACAAGGGAATTTGAGAACTTGATAAATTTTACTGCACACAATAGGTGTTGATATCGAGAGGGGACATTACCATTTTCTAAAAACTGAACTGAATATGACTCCATACTTAAGTTTCTTCCCTCATGGTTATACAGGATTGAGTACCAGATAGTACATACAGAGCAAAACTTGGCTGTAGATACGAAAAAACACGCTTACAACATTCTGTATTGATGGTCATTGTTAATAGCTGAAATGGAGCCACATACTCTTCAGGTGCCTACACGTTACAACTTCTTTATGAAGATTATTGCAAATACATTTACATTGTAGATGGAGGTGGCTGAATTCTAAACTTTATAGGCTTATGACAATAGCTGGACTGCTGCAATCTTAGGGATCTTTTCTCGGAGCTTCTGAGTAAGGGCAACTCGAACAGTCATCACACCAGCAGCTGGTCCTGTAAGCCTAACCTTGACAATAGGTTCCTCGATTGCAACAAACTCGAGCTCACCACCTCCTGTGCCAGCAAGGTACGGCCTAATCTCATCAAGTACCTGATATAAGGAGAAAACATGTTAGTGGTGTTCAGTTCCTATCTCAATGCTTTTCTCTACAAAAAACTGACCCATGGAACTCAAAAGAAAAAAAAATTCTGCTCTAAACAAAAGGAATGGAAATATACATCTTCAAGACTATTTTTTCAAAGTCAGATAATTAAATCATAGAAGCAAGATAGCCATATCGTTTGCTTGTTGGTCCCCATATCTGTCTTAATTGCTTTCATCTCACAGGAACTAAACTTGGAAAATCACAAACCAAGGCATGAAAGGTACCACTGTGTATATCAGTGAATAGAATTTGCAATTAAGCATTGACTAACATCAGTTACTCTATCAATCAAAGTAGGATAGACAGTTTGACAGCTGAAAGGATCATGTACTGAACAACTGAAATAGGATGCAAACGCTAAACGAATCAGTGCGCGAATGAGCAGAGACAGCAGCTAGTTATATATGATATGAATGCAAGTTCCAGGTTCATGCTATGGGAATCAGCTGAAACACCAGGGCTGCCACAAAAGAAATAGCCAGAAAAATGATAGTGCCACTATACTGAAAAGTCCCTAACCTGCTCCTACCAAACTGAAGTCAAGAACTTTAGCACTACGATTCATTTTCACACCATATTCAGGTAAAAATGGTTAATTCAAGCCTAGTAAACTAGCATAGAAAGATGAATATTAAACGTGAAAATAATCGGTCACAGCTCTGTAGAAATTAATAAGCACAACCCATCAGAAAACGCTAAATTTGATTTACAAAGTACACTACAGTGGTGGTAAAACACCATATTTCAGAAGATTTTGATCTTATTTTAGGAATATCCATTCCAAATAGTCATCAATGTAAAGCCTGGGTTACTTCAACATTCCATAAGCTCAAGTGAGCTTTACTAATGGAAACATTCAGCCAACAATAGAGCATTTACCTTTTCGATGTTCTCTTGGGTCAACTCAAGCCCAGTCTCCTCATCAGCGATGGGTTCAACTGCTACAATCTCTGGTATTTTCTCCATCAAGCGTCGCTCGATACCCATCTTCATCGTTGTTACTGAAGCCGGGCATGAGCCACATGCTCCTTGCAGTTTTAACCTCACGACATTCCCGTCAATCTCATGCAATGCAACATTTCCTCCATCTGCCATAAGATATGGCCTTACTTCATCCAACACCATCTCAACATTTTCAGCAGTCAACGGCAGCTCGATCGCAGGGTCTGGGTTGGCAACAGCTTGAACCACTACTGAAGCAGGAAACAGGTAGAATTTCAGTTGCTTGAACAGTTACATTAGTCAATTAAGAAAGATAATCCAAGCAATTAGTCTGAAATTTGGAATGCCCCAGTACCAAACCTAAATCTACTATAGGAAATGCTCCAGCTTGCACCAAAATGGTTGACTTTCTATATGCTTACATGATAATCATTACACACTGCAGGCAACATGAAATTGTGCTCCAACAACGGAAGAGGGAAGGTGCCATATAGTCCTACAGAACATACTGGATAGGTGCAAGGTGTATTTATAGTTTTTAATGATGTTGTCACTGCATAATTACAAAGCATATTACACAACATCCAGATTTTGCATCTACGCTTTAGCACCACGTGTCAGTTGTCACTACATCAACAGATTATCATCTTTGAAACTAGCTATCGTCATTTGGAGAACCTAAGCAAACAATCACTATGTGGCAACAAATAGCGGGTGCTTACTCTTTAGACCTGGCCATGGGATTTACAACAGCAGAGTTTGTGGGTGCAAAATTCTTCCTTTTTAGCAGATGACGCCACGGTATGATTCTAGGATTATAGCATCAAAGTTCCACGACGCATGACAAGTTAATTCCTCTAAAGAAATCCTTAGTGATAACTCCCTATACTATACTACCAATTCACACAGTATAGCAAAGCTTGAGATAGCTCCCTACCAATACAAAATCCCAAACAAAGCAAGAAACAGGAAGACATGCATAACCAGGACCCAGAGCCAAAGGACGCACCTTGCCGCCGCCGACGACGACCCAGGGGCGCGGACGCGGCGACCAGCCTGGGCGCGGAAGAAGCCGGCACGGCCGTCGAGGCAACCCCCACCTGCGCACCACCGAATCAAGAACCCGTCAGCCGGATGGAGCCACGGAAGAAAGCACCCCCTCAAGGACCACGGAGGGCATCGGAACCCTTACCCTGAAGGGGGAAGGCGAGGAGGAGGAGGAGGAGGAGGAGGTGGACGGCGATGGGCCCGGCGCCCACGCCACCGCCGCCGCCGCCGCCGTCTGCATCGTTGGAGAGGAGAAGCGTGGTGTGTCTTGTTGCGCGCGGTTCTTGGCAGGAGACCGGGGAAGATTCGGGGTGGGTGGACCGGTGGAACCGTGGAGCTCTCTTCGTTGTGGCTAGGGGTGATTGGCGTGGCGAGCCTATTTTGCCTTTTTCTTCTCCTCTCCTTTGTTCCCCATCTTGTAGTAGGGAAAGAAAAATTACGGTTTAGAAGCTACAATTACTCTCTGTTTCTTTTTCATTCGCTGCTTCGCAAAGAAATGTGATTTTCACCGGGGTTAAATTTTAGAAAAAAAAGTTGGGCACGACGACGACTCGACGAGTCGTGGTTGTTCTTGGCTTCTGGTGCTGGATGGGTCCGAGCCACACCTTGTTCCTGTACATAGGCATTAGGCTGGGTCGGATGCATCATGTATGTCAATTTTGACTTGGACGTACTGCAGTTTCTTGAATTCCAAACTGCAGTTTTTCCTCATAAAAAATCGCAGTTTTAAATTTGGGCCAAGAAACACCTTAAGTTGGTTTTATATCTACTATATTATTCCAACTTGACTCTTAACATCGCCAGCTTTGAGATAAAGGCCACGGTTTCTCAAAGAAACATTTCCTGAGAAAAACTGATTCTGTTTCGGTCTTCTGGTTCCTGGTTCCATCAGAGAAATCTCTTTTGGTTTTGTCTCTATTGTTGAATCGCTTGGTGGGGATTCCTCGGTTTCAAAATAGCGCACTGTTTTCCTCTTACAAGTTACCATATGGCAGGCCCGATTGTGCTCTCTTTCTTCACGAATCAGGACCTCCTATTACACAGGGTGTAGCTCCGTCGAGCAGTGAGGGGGTCACCAGATCAGCAACATGTCAGACATCCTTCTCGATGCCAGACGGCTCGTCGTCGTCGTCGTCGACGGTGCCGACGGTGAGCTGGTCGTCCAGCGACGTCGCCGACGCCGTCCTCGACAGCGTGCACACCGTGTTCGTCTCGTGGTCGGTCTCGTAGGTGGTGTCGAGGGAGCACACGGACCTCGCCGTGACCGTCCCGTTCCGCGAGAAGAGAGCGCTCTGCCGGTTCCGGTCCTTGACCCTCTTGCACCAGCTGTGGGGCGACTCCCTCACGTTCTCCGACACCAGCGACTTCTTGAACTTGGACCCCATCTGCAAGTTCGGCCGAGGAACAGGGAAGCTTTAGCACATCAAATTAATGGACAGCTATGTAGAGAAAACTTTCCAAACATTGTTTTCTGAATTTTCTTTTTATTGAATGAACACGAAATTATTTTCTGAATATAAACCACACAAGATGAACTTAGATGGAATCATGTCAAGAATTCTATTCTATCCAAGTATGGATCGGGAAAGAAATTTGGTTTGCTCTTGAGGAGTACCTGAGAAATAATCACGTTAAGGGGCAGTGTGCTGTAGCTGCACCAAAATTGTACTAGCAGCCTGCAATGTTCAGAAGAGACATGTCATTTCTGGGTCCTGAGCCCAACCAATATATTTGCATCGCAATGAAGATGGTTTAGCACAAAATATCCCATCTCAGCCTATAGACTGAACATTGCAGTAACACAAGTGAAATTAAAGCATGCAGGTTCTGATGTTTTCAAGAGTTTGACATAGAAACTGATGTGAAACGTTCACTTGTGACAATTTTTTTTCCTCGAAGCAAATGAACATAAGGAGATGCCAAATTCTTCTTCAAATAGAACACACAATTCTTTTAAGAAACAGCTTACCCAGAAATCAAGTGGATGACAATCATGTAATAGTGCTTCATGAAGCATGTTTGAGCACTCAGTTCCCACTGCACAAGATGTATGTAAATGAGTATAGTAACAAACCCGTCATGCAAAGCTAGGAAGGCGAGTAGTTGACAAATTTTTGGTCTTTTTGCAACAATGTTTTAGCATGAGCACTAGAAAGCTTTGATCCAGACCAGCATTCCGATGATAATTGATAAACCCAGCACCTATCCTACATCTCTTGACTATTGGCTGTTAGTGGCAAACAATTTATTCCCAATCGTAAAGATTAAGAAGATTCTCACCAGAGACCATAAGAATGTTGCCAGCTCAAAGGCATTCTGGAAGAATGTAACAAATGTTAGAATGAGGTAAAAGATGTTCATATAAGCATAAAAGCATAACGTTATTTCTAGAGTAGCAGAAGACTCGCCTGAAATGAAATGAACTGTATGAGCCACCAGAGGACCCGAGGTTTTCCAAACCAAAAGAGATCATCGCGCAGTTTGAGTTGTGTGCCCACATAAGGCGCTGTTGCCTCTGCGACTTCCAGAGCCAACTGAGCGATGACGTGTTGAAGTTCAGTACCCACTAGAAGGACCAACTGTTTGAATTTTTTCAAGGCGCATAATTATGACAAGCATAAGAGAGATATCATTAGCTGAATCTTGTACACTGGTTAGGCAACATGGGTAATACTTACAATTACAGGAAGAAAGGATAGCCAGAAATATATGTTGATACCTACATTTCACAAAAAAAAAAGATATTTTAAAAAATATAAACGGTGTCATATGAGGCTTATAAAGTTAGGGGTGGGTGGGGGGAATACCATGAACATTGACCAATATGCATACGATCGCATACGCCCAAAGTGGCCAACTGAAACAAACAGGATTTTAGCTCACGCATGAATATCATACCTGAACCATAACTCCAGCACCTATAGAACAGAATATTACAAACAAAAATGATAGCTCCAGGCATGGGCATGCTGTAACCAAGTTCTTAGAATTCAGAAAGCTGAATGTTTACATAGCTTCAACTGGAACTATGGATCGCAAGGAGTAAAGAGCTATGATATATTTTGGGCCACTATGTTGCTTCACATGGTTACACAACATATCCACAGGAAATATTTGAAATACTTTGCTCAGGACAGTCATCAGCTCATCATATTTAATCCCATGGGAAAACATTTCAGACCAGTATATATTCATACTTTGATGTATGAATCAAGGAATCTGTTACAGATAATTTCGTTTAATTCTAATTTTATCAGATGAGAAGTGAGCAAGTTTTATTACCTGATACCAATAGACCCATTGTAATCATCTTCCATGCTCCGTACCATGTATTTGTGGAAGTCATATGAATGTGGTAGCTTGTGATACTGACATAAAAAAGGTAGACAATTTAAAATCACAATGAGGGGAAACTGGCATATTGTAAGCATCTTAACGCAAAGGAACAATTATAACAACAGAAACATATTTGGAGTACTCACTGTGACAAAGCCCAACCTCAGTGCCAAATCGTCTGACCTTTTGATGGAACCCTTGAATTGACGCAGAAAGCACAGCTGCAGTGTTCCAGTGAAAATTAGAGAAACTTCACAATCCTATTCTCTGTATTGATCAGATAGGATATGCCACATATTTCAACATGCTATAACAGAAAAAAAAAGTGTGCATTCATAGAGTATAGGTTATTGAGTATTTACAGTACTCGAGACTTCAGATAAATGATTTTTTATTTCCCTTTATATAGTCCAATGACATTCTTAGATGTCATTCTCAATGAACAGCTGACGTGTGTTCAAGGTAAAATTAACAATGACTGAATGAGATGGGCAAATAACGCATTTTTAAGTCTTTTACAATTTAACATGCTTATCAGGTAGAGAATAATACAATCAGAACCGGTTACATATCCTGACCAAGGAACGAAAAAGGAAACTTACCATCCAAATAAGTATTTTGTTTTTGCTCCATGGATGAGAAGCATGGTGAAAAACAAAGGTAGACTGCCTTCACATCACCCTGTTTCTCCTAGCTGAGAGAGACAGAGATGCGTGAGGTAGAAGAAATCAACAGATGCTGCCTTACAAATGGCCAAAGAAGCGTCTCATTTTTAGTTGATGACCATACCTTTCATCTCCTCAGCAGCAATAGGACCTGCTAGCGTCTCCCATTTCCTCCAGCTATATATCTGCATCAACAGCAGCATGCATGAGAGGGGTACAACAAACTCACAAAGAAGAGTCAAAATGTTAGATCAGCAACAGAGCCGTGAACACCAACCTTGATCATGGACAGAACCACCGTTACAAAACTGTACACCACATGAGTGATACCAAGGATGAACAAAAACCGATGCAGCTGTTCGAGGCCCTCGTACGAAACGAAAGGCTCATGGCCCTGCAGGCAGCAGCCACACACCAGCTTATCAGTCAGCAAAGGGTGGCTCTCGTGATCAGCCTTTCACCAGACGGAACACCTGGCAGGTACCTCGCTGCAGATGTGCATCGAGTGGCTGCCAAACATGGTCTTCTCCAGAGCCGTCTGGTTGGCGCCCGCGTTCTGCAGAAGGTCCTTGTAGTCGCTCTCCGAGCACATGTAGAAGCGGCTGGTGAAGAGCGACGAGGGCACGCAGATCTCAGATATGAAGCGCGACGTCTGGCTCAGCAGCAGCGAGATGATGCCAAGCAGCATCAACTCTGCGGACAGACACGGTTTTCTCTGGGTGAGGCATACAGTCGAACAGGTCGTGGGCGGCGGCCGCGGCCACGGCCACAGCAGGAAGTTTTCAATTTGCAGTTGCGGAAATCAATTTGGTTGTAGAATAAAGGGATGGCTAAGCAAGATATCGCAGCACCTGCAGAGACCTTTGGAAGCAATGTGGCAAGAGTGTTTAGACTAGTAAGATCCTAGAATTCAAGAGTGAAAGAGCATGAACAGTGCTACTGCTCCATTTGGTGGTTGTCACTACTTCCATCCACCATACTCTTCTATCCAGGTGTGCAGCAGAGTGGCAGGACATAGCCGAAGCAAGCAACTGAACCGTAGGTGTGAAACAATACGGATATAGTAGCGGTGAAATCCAAAAGGGGAAAAGGCACTGCTGATTCACTTCGGCTAGAGCCTAGAGATGAGTAAGACAACTCCAGTCCGAGTGCACAACGATTCAGGATGGCGGTAGATCGAGCAGGCAAGGAGGGAGTAGGTTGCGCTGAGGGCGACGGAGATCGCGGACCTTCTCGAGCGCGGCGAGCATGGCCTTCCGCTTGGTCTTGCGCAGCCACTGTGCGGGGCGAGCCGGATCGCTCGCTCTGCGCCTTCCTTCAGCTCCCTGCCGGTGCTGCCGCTCCGGTGGCCGACGCCACGCCTAGCCCCGCAGCCTCAGGACGGCATTGGCTGGAGGGAGGGCGCGCGAGGGTCGCGGCCGCGCAAGGCACTCCTCTCTCCCTCTCTCGCTCTCGCTCTCTCTCTCCAAATGGGAGGGGCGGTACGGAAGCGGGGAGTAGTTAATGCGGGTCGAGGCGGGGAGGGAGGGAGGGCAGACTGACCCGATCCGTTTGGAAACCGGAAAATCAAAGGAGCCGCTGGACTCTGACAATCCGGAATACAGAAGCTGCACAGCTTCAAAACAGTCCAGATTTTGTCCACGCCTCTTATCTAGATAAGCGCAGCATGTGTTTTTAAGAGCTGTTGCAGGTAAACGTAGGTACCATAAGTAAGGATCTGTTTAGTTGGATTTATTTCGACCTCAGCCTCACCTAGTTTATAGAAATTGAGATAACGTAGTGTAAAATTAAAATAATATAGCGTACAGTAATTTTATAAGCTCTAACTAAAATTAAAATGAACTAAAAAGTAGCACGGATTTTAGAATCTTTCAAAGGAGGCATCAATTTTAGTAACGATTTTAATCTCACCAATAAAGTTAATCTACCATTATCAGATAACTCGTCAAAAAAAATGGCGGAATTTACTGATTTACTAGGAATCGGTGGATAATACATTCACAGCGTATGTAAAAGATTACAGATGACCATACACACAGTGACACAGGTACCCACGAGTACACGGACACAGACACACGTACACCACGAGCGGGGCGCGATGCACGGACGGACACAGAGCAGTCACGCACGGCCCGCCACGCAGACGCGCAGATGGTTGGCTCTCCGCCTAGGCTCTAGTCACCAACCAGCCGACGATCAGTGCGAGCGCCGCCCGCAGGAGAGCACCCGCGCCGCGCGCGAGAGCAGCCCGGGCTTGCCCCTCGTCTTCCGGCGCGGCCCGACCACCCGCCGCCACAGCGAGCTCAGCGACGACGCGCCGCCGCGGCGGCGCGACCGGGACGCCGAGCGCCGGGTCGTCTTCTTCCCCTTCTTCGTCGGCCACAGCGACGGCATCTCCGATAGGCCGGCTTGCGGCTGCTGCAAACGTGTGGCGCAGGGGCTGAGCACGATCGGCGAAGTGCCTAGAGACAGAGGAGTGGCGCCGCTCGCCGGATCGAGACGACGCGGTGGCTACTTGGCTACGGTGTGCTGCTGAGCTAGCCTGCTCCAAGTCACCGGGTCGGCTGCCGCCCGGGAGGCTCTCCTTATAAAAACCCCCGGCCCGCCGGCCGGCGCGCCACGCGTGGCCGCGCGGGTGGAGGGTGCTGCCGCGGCCGAGGCGCCACCCCCGGGCGGCGCACGTGTCGCCGGGCCACGGGCGGCGCCCGGAGGGAGGTGGTACGTGGTGTCGTGGCGCGTCGCCCGTTAACCATGTCGACGGTGAAGTGGATCGTTCCGCATGCATTGATTGATGCACTGATTGATCCCCGCCGCCGCGTCGTGCGCTGGTGCTGCCGCGTGTCACGACACGTGCGCGCTCCGACCACAGCGGCATGAACGACGACGCCGATTGTTTTTTTTTTGTTTTGTTTTTTGCTCGCGCGTGCGATCCAGACGAAAATACTTGGTAGACTTGTGTGTACAAACAAGGGAAATTCTAGCCTCCATTTCACGCAATAACATTGATGACTTTAAATTCTCTGTTTGAGATAGTTAGCTACTTTGACTTTGATGTTCAAAGGTTTGATTGTTCGTGGACGTTTGTACACATAGATGCAAATACATGATATGTTGGAGGACAAGTCCAAAAAAAATGTAGAAAGGTAATTGATGTTAATAAAACAAAATAAAGAGAGGAGGACAGAGAAAGTACCCATGAACAATGGAAAAGCACTAGGGAAAGTACTCTGAATAATTTCAATGAATGAAGGGTGATTTCCCTCTTTTAACATAACTTTCGATAACCAATCATCATCCCCGCTACAATCATACTTTCCTCGCTCTGCTAGTAATTAAAAGTTCTTTTATAAAAAATTGGAAGTTCCTCCTTTGTACTGCCTAGCTAGTGGCAAGATTCGTGCAACATTCAACATGGCCGTGCGTGGGAATAATAAACAAGGAGAACAGTGAAAACTACCGACATCCTCTCGCGCACGGTTTATGCAATTTTACAAGCTTCAGCAGGGGCGGACATGTGTGTTGTTGGAGATTAATTAGACCAAAGCAAACCGAAGGCAAAGGCAGGTAAAATACGTACAAATTAACGGAGTACAAATGTATGGTATGACAACAAAGTGAGCACACACACACATGCATAGTAGTATGTAAATGTAAGGCAGATCGTCGAGTAGTAACATGGGTACAAAACAATGCAGGCAGCATCGATCCATCCCAAGCTGACAGGACTTTATGTATGAAACACACGCATCGACCGCAGGATCGAAGCACCGGAGCACGCTTGGCTAGCTCCTCCGCAAGCGAGTCGGAGGTCGTGCAGCCATGGAGATCAGTAGTAGGTGGTGCGGCGCGAGCAGGTGAGCGTCCGCACGAGGCGGCGCCACATGCCGCCCAGCGACGTGCCCCGCCGCGTGCGCACCGCCACCGGCGTGCCCCCCACCGCCGCCGCCCTCTTCCTCCGCCGCCACGGCGTCAGCGACATCAGCGACGGCATCACGAACGGCTCTGCTGCTTGCTATAGCCTGGGCTAAATAATGCTGCTGTCGTCGAGCTGATTAGCTGAAGGATGATGACCCAACGACGACACAGGAGAGAGGAGATCGCCGGAGATGATGGCGCTGATGAATACGATCGACAGGGACATGGCGCCTCCGCCCCTTTTAAACCCCGGCGCGTCGCGGCCCGGCGATCCGCCGCGCGCCCGTGGCGCGCCGACGCGTGTGCGCGCGCCGGTGCACGTGGGCGCGCTCCGGGGCGGGGACGTGGTGTCCACGTCAGAGGTCAGCCGTGTGCCTCCAGACTGTTCCAGAACGCGAACTCGATCCGGCTTCGACTGGTGCTCCTCCCCCGTGTGGCAGCCCGGCGCGCGAGGCGTGCGCGCGCGCGGACCACGTCGAACGGACAGGGCCGAGGCGGCTGGCGGTGGCAGCGCACCTCGCACGGCTCTTCTGTGTCTCACACCAGCCCAGGAGCTCGCCTCCTTCTCGACCCGGCTCATCAGCTCGCATCGTATCCTGTCCACCCCTGTGGTTACCAAAAAAGAAAAAGTTGAAAAAAAAACCCCAGAAAGGTGGCATGCTCTGCTAACGGAGCAATCTTTTGCACCCAACTTATTCGATGCGTTCGGTTTGAAGAGTAGGGTATTCCGTTCTCTTCTTATCTTTTATTTATTTTATTTGGTTTCTGGAGTGAAATGGATTGATCCGTCACCACCTCATCCCTCGCAAGCTGACAATTAATGTAAAAATTTGAGAAACAGGATCATCATCCCATTGAAATTCATGAAGTGGATTAGGATGAGATGGCTTCTCAAACCAAACATCCCATTCGTACACCGGTGCAAATACGATTTCGTATAAAATATAGGTTTATGGTCATAGAAATTAGTGTTGTCTCTTTACCGATCATTTTATAATGAAAGAAATACTTAGTCAACTATCGGCCACCACGATAATTATTAATAAGTATGAGATATACTTTATCTTCCACAAAGGGTTCTAGGATGGGTATCATGGAGCCTCTTTCTGCATTTTCTAACCATGGATGAAGAGGAAGGAAAGGAGAAAGAAGGGAGGGAGGAAGAAGGGGGAAGATGAGGAGATATTACCAGTCACATGTGGAACCGTTAGTGACAGTATCGTAGAAAAAAAAAAGAAAAAGTAGGATGGGCTTAGTACGGTAGATAGAAAGTACCAACTGCAACATGCAAAAAGTAATATTTTTAACACAAATATTAAAATCAAAATTCGATCATATTATCTTATCTCTTATGATAAAATTTTCAAAATAAGTCCATACTTAAATATATTTGGATAATTTTTGTACTGGAAAGTGAAGGCGGAACAATTGTTCTGCTTTCTAAAACAAATTGTTCCACATTTGTTATGAGAAAAAATTAATCAAAATATAATCACGTGTGATCTAGTTTTGAAGATCATGCTGTAATGAACACAAGGATACAATCAAAATTTAGTTTAGTTGGACATTTGATCCAAAAATTAAGAATATTTTTTCTTTAAATCTTTATTTGGTGTCCGCGTCACCATGCTGTCAGCCTATAGAGGCCACCAATTATAGTCTAGAAAAAAACGCGCGTCAGCCTTCTACGACGTAAGTCCTCCTAGCCGCGCGCGACCTCGAATATTGCCGAAGATGAGCCTCCCACACCCCATGGATTCCTCATGGACACTTCAAATTAGCCCCTCACTATCCCATCCCGAGTTACTTAGCTGAGACAAGGATGTGAAAACGTAACCTCATTTTACCGTCCACCTATGGTGATTCCCATAGCTAGGTTTGTTGTTGCTGTCAGGACGATCCCATGTTGAGGTGAGTAGGGCACATGCCCTACCTCAAGCTCAACCATTAGCTGTTTAGCTTAATAAGGCTATTGAATCAGATGGATGACAGGGGCGGGTCCAGGATTTAGAGAATGGGTATTTAAAACTTTAAAGGATAATTTTTTTTTTGGTCAGACTACATCTAGTTTGGTATGTGAAACTTTTTATTGCATCACATAGTTTGGTATACAGAAGATACAACATAAAACTTTTTTCCGGGCAACGAACTGACACTACCGCATCAAGCAATCGTCCAAATCGTCATGGAGCTCCTTGTGTTGGTCCAAACAAGAAATTTGGATTTTTGATACCCCAAACATGAGGCTTCGCATATTTGACGCTATGAATATGGGTTTCGCAAATTTACCATCCATATCGTTGACATATTGATTTTCTTAATACTGCGTCTCTTCTATTGATTTTATTTTCCTTTTCCCATTTAACATGTACCTGAAGTGACATTTAGCTGTGCGAGCAGTGAGCGTGCTCGCTTGAGGCCGTTCTGGAGGAAGCTGGTTAAAGATGATGTGGCAACTCGAGCAGGAGATAGGGCCCATGGGTGCCAATGTTATCAGTGAAGAGGATGCGGCAAGATGACTGCACGTGCTTGTGTCCAAGAATTGAAGTTGGAGAGCAAGCCAGGTGAATGTATAGGGAGAGAACAGAGGGCAGGGGGAGGACTGGAAAAGGACGACATGTCGACCTGGACGTTGGCATGGCGGTGTCGGCGACGATTGGCGGCACGCGGCAGGCTGTGAGGCAGTTTGAGGCAAAAACACGTCGAATTGGTGAATGGAAGCGCGACCTCAGAGCAGGACGTCGGCATTGGACGGCAGCCGCCGGAAGAAGCACATCAGCGCCGACGGCCGCCCCTTCCTCCGCCTCAGCAGCGGGTGCCTCGTCGCGTAGAGCCCCGCGGCGGCCACCAGCGCCCGGAACGGCACCGCGTAGGTCACGGCGGCGAGCGCGGCCGCCGCCGCGAGCGCGACCGCCGTGGCGCGGCCGTCCCTCCACGCGAGCAGCGCGTGCGCGCGCTCCCCCTGCGTGGCCACGTCCCCGATCAACGTCTGGACGCGCGCCGCCGCCTCCCGGAGCTGCAGGTACCGCCACTCCACGAGGTGCGGCGGGGTCCCCGACGCCGGCCCCGCGTCGAACTCCTCCTCGAGCATGCCCGGGTGCACGCCGTCGGCGTAGTGCTCCATTCGCGCCGGCCCCGCCGGCCGCCGCCGGAAATAGTTCAACGCGCCGGCGGCGATAAGGTACAGGAAGAAGGTCGGCAGGATCAGCTTGGGGTGCCACGTCAGCATCAGGAGCAGGAGCTGGACGAGGACGGTGGTGGGCGGGTGCTTCCAGTCGCGGACGCCCCGGAGCCACGCCGCGAGCGCGGCGACCGGGGCGAGCACGTCGCGGAGGCGCGCCCACGCGGCGAGGGACCGGCGCCTGCTGTAGGCCGAGAACTCCGGCACGGCGGGGCTCGGGTGCGCCGACGGGTCGCGGAGAAGGTAGTGCACGGCCTCCGCGCGCAGCGGCGGCTCGGCGCGCGCCAGCCTGTCGGCGACGACGTCCACGGCGGCGCGCCGGAGCGCCGGGAGCAGGTGCGTCGGGATCGGCTTCGCGTAGTGCTGGTTTGGCAGCGTCGGGCGGAGGTACAGGGACAGCATGCTCACCCACGCCGTGGGCGTGAACCGCACGGCGAGGTGGAGCTCGCCGCACCGGGCGAGCCGGTCGGGCCGCAGCACGAACAGCGGGTGCGGCTGCTCGTACCTGCGGCCGGAGCCCAGCGTCGAGACGCGGATGCGGACCTTGCCCAGCGGCGCGTCCGTCGCACCGCGCCGCGGGTCCTCCCCGACGCCGACCAGCTGGTGGCTGTCGAAGACGGCGACGGTGAGCGCGGTGCACGGGTCGAACACGTCGAACGTGAACTGCTCCTGCCAGCTCGGCGAGGCCGTGTCGACGAGCGTGCGCGTCCGGACCCACTTCTGCCCGTACTTGGCGACGCAGTACGCGTCGACGGCCGCCCGCCCGCCGTTCGGGCGCTTCTTCGTCGACGGGAGGCCGGTCGCTCGCAGGACGGCGAGCTCGAGGACGCCGACGGGCGCCGGCTTCCGGAGCTGCTTCGCCGACGGCTCGAAGTCGCTGGCGTACGTCGTCAGCTCGTCGAGGACATGGTACGCGGCATCGTAGTAGACGCACAGCTGTATCTTGCTCCGGAACTCGTGGCGCCATCCCCTGTCCCGGCCGTCGCCGCCCCCGTTCCCGTCGGAATGCGGCCCCTCGAGGTCGAACCACGACGGCGCCGGCTGCTTGAACTTCTTCTTGTCGAACTGCTGCACCTTGATGCTGCTCTTGGGGAGGACGAGCCGGCCCAGCACCTCGTGCCGCCCCGGCGAGGCGCCGTCCATGACGGTGATCTCCAGCGGCTCCTCGAACGGCCACGCCGCGACGAGGAAGAAGTCCTGGTCCCACCTGGCGCTCGGCGACGCCCGGGTCTCCCACCTCTGCGCGCCGAGCTGCACCCTCGCGAACACGCTCGGCCGCGACCGGCCCCGGTCAGGGTGGACCAGGTCCTGCGCCGCCATGACGTGGCACCGGAGGTAGCACAGCCGCGGCGCGTGGTAGCTCTTGGCCTGAGTGGCAGCCACGGCGCTCGGCGAGAGATCGTGCGCGCTGGCGTGCAACGCGCCGGCGAAGGCCTCGTCGGACTGGGACCCCTTCCACGCGGCGAGCATGATCTCGCCGCCGGTCCACTGGCCGTCCTTGGCGCCCTTGAGCCCGTACCATTGAGTTGCCGGAGGTCGATTCGGAGGAGCCGAGCTTGGCACGTCGACGATGGGCAGGACAACTTTCCCAACGAAGCTGTCCCAGACAATGAGGTTCCTGTCCTTGACAATCACCTCTACAACATCTGATTGGAGGTGATCCTTTGAGAAGGCGAACACTTGGTTCCACTCCGGGTAGTGGTTCCTCACCGCGTGCCGTGTCGCCGCCGAGTAGTTCCCGACCCGGACCTCGACGTAGGGGTCGATGCCCAATGTGAGGTCCATGCCGGGGAGGTTGGAGGCGCGCACTACATTGACGTAGAGGAATTCCAACTTGTCGACCATGAGGTACTCCGCCGCCTTGGCATCGTCGGCGGTGGCGGGCGCCGGCGCCTTCTTGTCGGCACCTTTTGCTTGGACTCCGGCCGTTGGTGGCACGAACGGCGGCGGCGGTGGTGGCGGGAAGATCAGTGACCCCGTGCTGGACTGTGTTGGGATGGAGTGGAACACTTGCACCGGCTCTTTCTTCTTCGTTTTCCTCTTGATCGTTGCTGGAGCTGACTGCGTGCTCGCGCCTCCGACGACCGTCCCCGGACCGTCCATGGAGGCGGTGTCGTTGAAGGTCGTCGTAGCATACGTGCTGGAGTAGGCATTCCCCGCCGGCGCGTTGGCGGCGGCGGCGGAAGTGGACGGCGACGCGTACGGCGCCAAGTAGAGCCGGAGCGCGACCTCGCCGCGGGCGGAGGCGAAGAAGCTGGGCTTGTCGAGGGGGCAGCGCAGGAGCACGGCCTCCTCGGCGGACGGCGCGACGGCCGCGCCGAACAGGCGGACGCGGCCGAGGCAGCTCTTGCCGCCGGAGGCCCGCCGGTGGTACACCCCGACGTCGATGGAGCCGTCCGAGAGGCTGCGCGCGCCGCGGGCCGTCCTCGCGTCGACCGCGAACACGAGCGTCTCGTTCCACGTCGGGTTGGCCTCGCCGGGCGGCCTCACGGCCGTCGCGTGGCGCTGGCCGCCGAACGCGACCTGCACGAACGGGGACACGCCGCCGCGGCCCCGCCTCGCCGGCAGGTCGCGCGCGCCGGCGACCTCGACCACCAGCTTCATCGCCGTGCGCGCCGGTAGCTTCCGGGGCTTGTTGGTTCGATGTCGAACGCTACCTACTTCTGTGCATGGGTGTATAGTGCAGGGTACAAGACTACAGGCTGCTGAACATGGCTTCCTGCTGGTCGAATCCAACGTCATGTTGTAATTTTCCGGTGCGAATTGATCGAGTAATTGTAATCCATGTTGGCTGGATATGAAGTGGCGAAGACGACAAGCCGGCCAATAGAACAGGACTAGTACAAGCTTTGCCAAGAAACCCCATTGACAGCAAAAATAAAAGGGAGAAACTAAATTCAAATGCGCTGTTCAATCAAATTCGCAGACCAGGTCGCCACCCATGCGCGTGTGACTGTGTGGTAAGCACCGATGCATCATCATTTTTGTGAGGTCCTGACGGCACAGCGATGGATATCTTCTAAGCACAACCATTCAGCTATTGTATGGGCTAGTTGCAAACTTTCTTTATTTGGAGTTGGACCAATCTTTTTTTTGTCGTATGACTCGTAGTAATAATAACACAGAAAAAAAACATGAAATATATTCCTTAATAATCCTAATAACATTTCAACTATATATTCCTTAATACCATAATAGGCATTGCAACTATATTCTTCTATATGTTCCGTCCTACAATGTCTCCGTTGCAATCATCTCACTAATTTAAGCTCTTAATTGCGCTCATCATTCATCAGGAATAAATAAACTTTGACAAGGGGCGCAAACCGGGGACGCTGCCGCAAGTAATCTACAAGAGCTACAGAAGATACTTGTGGGCTATAAACATATGCTTGACTGAGATATGCTCATATGCCGTGGTCGTCTAAAAGAAACAATATCTTTGCTGGCCACACTGGCAGTAACCCATTTCCTGCATGTATCCTACTAGGAGTGTCAATTCCACGAGAACAATAGGATATTTCACCATTAGTATTTAAGGGTGACTTCATTGAGAATTGCAATTGGGTTTTAAACATTTAGGCAAGATAATATTGACACATCATAAGAAAGGGTTGGAGAGTATTCTTTGGACGTGTTCCAGGAATTTGATTACTGGAGTATCCCTATAAACTTGTCCTGTCTTACACTACACCAGCAGCTAGTTTAAAAAAAAGAACTCACAAGAGAAGATAAAACAAAATAAGTGGCACTTCTACGGTGTCAATAAAGAACAGTTGCGGTGTTGCAGCCTACAAAATAAGAGCGTGTTGCTTGTGCAATATGATTTTTTTCAGGAGGGAAAAAAAACCCCAATATTTATGTATTTCTGCTGTAGCCCATGCTGCTGTGATTCTAAGCTTTCTCAGATTCTATCTCAGCACAAAGTCTATAACATGTAACATGCAGTCCATATAGTTTTAAGTGTGAAGATATTTTACAACAGCAGCACTGCAGGAGCAACGGGAAAACCCTGCCGTCTTAAACAAGTTGGACAGGCTATAGAGAAGAAACCAAACAAGAACCATACAGACCAAAGAGAGAAGGTAAAAGATAGTAATTAAAATGAAAACAGCAATATGATAAAACTACTCTTTCCGTTCCAAATTCTAGGTTGTTTTGACTTTCATAGATACATAAGTTTTGCTATGTACCAAGATATGCATTATGTCTAGATACATAATAAAAAAAAGTTATGTATCTAGAAAAGCCAAAACGAACTATAATTTGGAACGGAGGGAGTAGTAATGATAGTAGTAAAAGTTCAATTCCTAGGTCATAGTCTGGACTGGACAGGAGATATTTAAATCATCAGATATAAATGGGCTCAGTGCATGTGGTTATTTCTGACAGGTATGAAATGCATACAATGAAACATAACCAGATTGATGAAGAGAAACCACCTATCACTGCACAACAAACTGCTGAACTAAACGAAGATAGGCCTACAATTGGCATTTCGCTTTAAGAAATTCTGCAAGGAAGCAAACCCCAACAGCTGACAGCTGAAACAGACATGTGCTGATGTCTGCTTCGATATAAGTTGCAAACTTGCAACAGCAACAGAAAGCAATCAAACCCATTAAGAATATATGTAACTTCAATATATTAGCTTGCTTATACTACAAAGAGGGTATGAAAACTGGATGTGGCAATTCATAAGAGGGGCAAATCTAGCCCACTGGAATCTGCACTGCGGTAATATTCATCAATGAACTCCTACAACTGACCAAAAGAAGCCTCACAAAAAAGAACCTACATGTACTTTCCAGTCCTCACCTCAGACTAATTCCCCAACTAATAGGTATACATTTATCAGGGCAGTTCCATGGAGGAAATAGATAAGCCAAAAAAGGAGTAAACAGAGGGAGAGTGACCTCCTGTGTAGTTTCAGAAGTTAATCAGAATCAAGCATTACTCCGCACCAGACTGCGACAAGACATAATTTGCTAACAGCCTCTATCAGCAAGGTGCAGAAATTTAGTCGCATTTGATATTTCTGTAGATTCTCCTCACAAATAGAGTGGAACCCAGATAGGCAACAGCACCTTCATACAAACAGAATGAATGTCAAAATAGGACAAATGTATGCTTGAAATGAAGTGAACAAAAGTAAATTTCAAAGCTCACCGCAAAGTATTCCCAATCCAAGACAGAACATCAGGGTGTAACCAAAGTAGAAGCTTGTCTGGAAGAAGCCTGACATCTTTGTCTTCACATGATAATAGTATATGGAGTATAAATATACATACAAGGCAGTAGAAGCAGCAGAGAAGAATGATGTCCATTGCCAGTGATAGTTCTCAGCATTCAACAAAAAATAAGTACCCACAATAGTGACACATATGGTGACTATTATAAGGATGACAAACACCAGCAGCATGAAACCATAAACATAGTACACCTGCCAAGCAACAAAAGAGACGAACTCAATATTCCTTCAAACTAAGAGAATTGAACAAATGTGGACATATTTACTTGGAAACCAACTTCTATAATTAATAAAGTAGTGCAAATCATTCACAAATGCCAGTTATTGGAATAAAAGGAACTTCCAAGAGGTGGAGCATTCACCAACATGAAGTTTTTCTTTACCTTGTAGTTCCAGAAGGAAGTGAACACAAAGTACATCTCAATGAAGATGCTGCCGAAGGGGAGAAGCCCACCCATCAATGAAATAACAGAAGGTGTAAGGTACCACTTCTTTTCAGGAATAGGACGTGGAATCGTTTTCACACGGCATGGGTTGTTGGGAGCACCACTCCAGTTTCTGCCAACTACAGTTCCCAATAGCACCAATGGGAAGGAGATGAAAGCCCAAAGAACAAATATGACAACCATTGTGCCAAATGGTATAGCTGCTAATGATCGGTAGAAGATAGCAATGGTGTTTAACACTAATCCAATTGAGAAGCACAAGAATGGAAAAAGGGATGCCGTAAGGATCATGGACTTTATCCAGTTTTTGCCTGCCATGGAATGAAATAAGGCATCGAGTGATATAGATGAATCAAACTGAAGAATCACATGGGAAGTTTGACAGAACTACATAAATTTGTGCAGAATCATACCACCATTCCTTGAATAAAGGCCACCACTAACATATCCAGAGATGAAGGATGTAAGAGCATAGCACACAATAAAGGTTGTGATGATAGCTCCTCGTCTGACAAATAGAGCACAGTTAGGAACTTATTGGAAAAAGTTAGTGCAAATTGATGCAAGCTAAACAATATTTCTGTTGTGCGTTGTCCCAGTCCAGGCATGACAAAGGTTTGTGGTGATTGCTTCATGTCTGACAAATAGAGCATATATGCTGATATCTGAGAACATTTTTTGCATCTTATATTAATGAAAGATTCACATACTGATGAAAGCATGATCCTAGTAATTCCTATGTTACAAACTTTCCATTGTTTTCCAAGTCTGAACAATGGTACCATTTGTCTGAACTTCTGTGGTGCTCGCTCTTGCACATCGTCTCTCATGGCAACTAGGGTAGTGCATTTCAGTTATAGGGAGGAGTACTGCTCCAGAAGTTAATACTGTGTTTTACCTAAGGTACTGATTGATGCGAAAGCAACCGTTTTATATAAAGATCCTACTGTGGCCATATATAACAAAATAAGAGATTAATCACCTACTGAAGATCTCAATTCTACTTGTACCTTATCATTTCATCTAAAGAAAGATATGAATTTACTTAAGCACAAGAGAAGAATGCGCTTTGAAAGGTCAATCATTCTCATTGAAGATTGAACACGTCAATTACTGAAAAACGATTATCTATTAAAATCTACTAAATTTTGCATGCCCAACCCAATGCAGAAAAAAAGGAGATGAAGAAAGTTGCTTATGAGCTTACCCAACATATAACATGCCAACAATGGCCAACACAATCACAAGCAGGATAAGAGCTGCCAACTGAGTGCCAATACCAACAAGGGCAGAAAGAAACACCAGACCACGAGGAGGCCGAAATACATCTCCATGGACAAGCTTCCATCCAGATTCCTCATTAACATCTCGCTCCTAAAAAAGGGAAATCGTATCTTAAATTCTTAGCAACTCATCCTGACAAAGGAAAACGTTTTACTATGGAATTTGTATGATTCAACTTGATATTTGACTGATTATCTGACTATTTCTTTCTGAAAATGACATTGCTGACATGGGAAATGATGACCATTTTTTTTCTATAAAGAACGTTCAAGATGTTATGCACTTCTAGAAATACCACATGATAGATAATGATAATGAACAAACATTCATCTTGGCTCTAAGAGATGCAAAAAGTAAAAACTAGCAGATGCATAAGCAAACCGATATGGTCCAGACTTCAGATTCAGAACTTACAAGTGATTCCAGGTCGTCATCTTCACGAGCATATTTTGCATAATCATTTCTTAGTGTCCTCATCAATATCATTGACACTAAACCAGTCAAGAAAATAACCATCATGAATGAATTGAAGATGGAGAACCAATGGATCTGAGCATGGAAAATACAATTAGTCAGCCATTTTGCAACTCCTAAAGATAGAAAGCAATAATGTCCACCTTTGTCAGAATCAACTCGGAGACAAGGAGAGAAGATCAAAGTGTCCATATGAAATGTTTGGTTGGTCTCTGGTGCGAATAAGAATCACCTGATGTTCAAAGAATGGGTAGTCCAAGTAAACTTCAAAACGCCGTGCAAATGCCACATTTGTTTGCACCCACTTTACTGAATATGTCATATCCAACTTTTTACCAGCTTCAAGAAGCTTAGGTGACTCTTGCGTGAGATTGACATGAATTATCTACAAAGGAAATTTAATTAGCCAACAAAGGGTCTCAGCTAATCCTTTCAAGGTTACGTACAACACATACCCTGTTACCATTGTATTTAACAACAATGTTCTTGTGAGTGTAAAGGTAGTGCTTGTTCTCATTGTTTTTGTCAGTTTCCCCAACGAAACCTGCTCAGATTGCAACTGAACAAATTACAAAATAAAATAGAGGGCAGAAAGAATTATGCAACATAAATGAATAGGTACACTTACCCCACAATGGCAGATCATCTAGGTGATTTGACCACAGCAAGAAACAGCACAAAATTTGGATGCAAAGAATGTCAGAAGGGACAATAAAATAATGCGCATCAGAATGTAACAAAATTAATATTTCCATACCTATGAAAAGCTCAAACCAATAAGAGCTCTCAATGGCATCAGAAAATTGCTTAACCTTTTGAGCATCAAGTTCAATTGTGCAAATGGAGCCCTTGTCCACATTTTCTAAAACAAAAGAAAACATTCAAATGACAAGTGAGTTAGATAAATCACTTAACAGAAATAAACATGCATTGATCCACGCCCTAACAAAATATAAATAAATTCCAGGAGGATGTGAAGGTAAGCATACTTAAGAATTTTATATCAATCTGACTATCAATCAGCTCATTTCCACCGAGGACCTCTCCCAGTCCACCCCATTTATGTGTCGGGTTTTCAGATGGTTGACAAAATGGGAGGTTGTAATAGTTGTATGTTTCTTGAGGGTTATTGTATGGTCCAACCTTGTTTACCCATAGCTTAACCGGTTCTTCTGCTTTGTACTGCACATAAGAAAAATAAGTAGCAGGTGTAATGCTTTAGCAGATGAAACATGTTATCAGGATGATTAAAATCAGGGAGACTAAAATTCGAAGACAAAAAGAAAAATTCCGTTGGTTGTAAGAAACAATGAAGTTCTCCGAATCTGTATATTGTAACAACACGTGTCACTGTGTAGGACATAGAGAAGAGCAATGATCATGGTCACTTAATCATAATTCAAACAAACCATGACCAAATCATGAAAAAAAAATTCTGATATTTCTTAAGCCTAGGAGTTCGATATTGCCTATCAGTAATTATCAGGTGCATAGTTATTTAAAAGACTCAGCACAGAGCACTAGAGCAGCTCTCTAGACAGAAATAAAAGGGTAAACAGTCAACAAGCTGATAATCTAGGAGAGCAGCCCTCTAGACAAAATTAAAATGGCAAACAGTCAACAAGCTGATAACCTAGCCTTCTGGACAGAAATAAAAGGTAAACACAGGCTGATCATCTAGGACAGGGGCTTCACACACATGTACATGTTTCACCATATGAATGTAAGTTTCTACCTGTCTACCTGATGACATCAAGCCCCAACTTTGCATTACTGGCCACAATATAGAAGCATATGCAAGTAATTACTAGAAGTTGTAAATGCAGTTGCACTCAGCAAAAAAGTAAATCAGTGTCCAATATCAAACTGCTACCTCCAATTGCAAGTACCTATCCCTGTGCTAAATATGATCCCAAATTGTTGTCTAACAAATTGTAAGCTAGTTTGGATGTCATGTAGCTAAATTTAAGCCCTGATTGAGCGATCGATCCCAAATGCGAACAAGAACGTAACCTCAGTTGTTTAGCAATAGCACAAAATGAAAAATGAAGATGTACTTGTCTTTTGAACTACCAAGTCACATGCAATTGCCACCACAGCATGTCTCCCAGATGTTGTGGCTTGGGAGGCTTCACTGAAATGCCCACGAAAACTACCACATTAAAGTGTAATGTAACAAAAAAGTCCTTGATGATATGCATGCTTTGAACCCTTCCCCAAATGACATGCACCATCTACTAATACGAATGGAAGATCAAGAAACTATTCAATTTTGATGCGTCAACTTAGGTCAGAGAAGCCCACTATATATCTTCAGTCTTACTCAAGGCCTATAGTGATGCAACCAGATGTTTCTCTACGAAAATGTTACGCTATTTGTCTGAATGTGGCTGCCACAGTTTCCTCCCAGCACTCCAACAACTGAGATCAAAACAGATGATTTCTGAAACAACCCTCACACCATTATTTCGCTCATAAACTGAGCGCTCAGCCCTTCGCATCACATAGCAACAGCCAACAAATCAACGCCGTCACCGTCGTCCTAAGCGCGCAACTCTAATCGCTCGGCCACGTCCCACACGCGCGACAAGCGAAGATCCGGCGCCGGCGCCTCGACGGATCCAACCAAGGAGCGTTCGGATCTAGGGTTGGAGGAAGGGGGTGTTGGGGGGCGCACCTTGTGGTCGGCCTCGGAGGCATACGCGTGAGGTGGGCGTGCGACGGCTAGGAGGACAGCCGCCAGGAGGAGCACGCCGCGGCGGAGCATCTCGTCGGCGGCGAGATCTGGGCGGAGGGAGGCGGCCGCGAACGTTCGGGTGGGTCTCAGTCCCGAACGAGCACGAGCTGGCTTATACGGAGGAGGTAGGCAGAAAGAATGGCCGCAGTTTTGCGCAGAGATCCCTATGGAATGCGGTATTTGAGAATATTTGCCATGAAACAGAGCATGTATATAGAGCACTTCATATTTTCCCAAATCCCATTTTATGGCATGAAATAAAATACGGAAATTCCGGATACATTGTAACCACATACTCCAATCATATTATTTTTTCTTGATATATAAAGGGTCATAAAGTAACAAAGAAAAGGTTAAGTAAACTAGTAAAGTATAATATTATATCAAAAGAGTGTATTAGAAGACAATGAAGATAATTGTAGGTACGACCGTACGAGCAAGAGAGCGCGATGTAAGTAAATATATTAACTTTATCAAAAATTCTAAATGTTTATATTTTGAATTTGAAGGCGAAAGGTTACATGTAATGGTTAGGAACTTAGAATGTTAAAACTCAACCTTAATATTGAGGGCACAATACTAGATATCACAAATTTGGCTAATCCTAATATTATAATTGGTTAATTGTATGTACGAAGATCAAAGCGCACCGTAATTGTTTAACAAGTAAGTTAAAATAATTGTGCATAATTTTAGATAAATAATTCATTAGTATTTTCTCCATACATTTAATAATAACTATAAAAAATATCTTTAATGTCCAAGCAATAATATATTATGTGTAATCGGATCGCTACATGTTTACAAGGTGGCGTGCACCCCTTTTGCGTTTTTTATGAATTTTCATAAGTCAAAGGGACGTAATTAGAAAGAGCACGTCTCCTTGCAAAGGAAAAGCCAGGGCCCCTCTCCGCGGGCCCCACACTCCAGCCTCACACCATAAAACCTCCCGACTCTGCGTTCGCGCTAAACCAGGAAGCCCGTCTCCACTCGAATCAAACTCCACACGGAAAACTCCGCTCCCATTTGAAATGCTCCAACTCGCGGGACTCGCCGCGGTCGCGGCCGGCCGGCCCGCCGTGGAGAGGCCCGATCGCCGGCTCGATGCGGGTGGGGCAGCGGCGCGGAGCCGCCGCCGGACGCCACGGGCGCCTCTGACGCATCTCCTAGCCCGGTGAGCCGCTCGTGCTTCCTCCAGCGAGTTCTCATTTCGTCTAGGGTTTATGTGTGCCAACATCGCTAGCTGTCGCTTCCCTAAGTCGATCGGTTTAGTTCCCGTGGGGAGAGATCGTAGGTTTTGGGTTTGGTCTACTTAACTGATGGATCGTGGAGTCGGTCGGGGGTTCCTCCTTGTCCTTGAGGAATATAAAAATTATAAATCCAAGCAAACAAAATAAATGAATCATGTACAGAGCACAGCAGAGCTGTTCCTGTGTTTTTCTGAAGAATTTGGATCAGTCACAGATGTTCAGTGACTGCACATTGCTCGATCATACCATCACTGCTTGAGACTGAATCTGAATGATGAATGACAAATTGACGTTCTGCTCTCACCAGCACAAGTGATTTTCTGTCTAAATCATGACCGCAGCTGCCTAGTATTGCCATCAGATGGCCCATATTAGGGTCTGCATTCTGTCTTCAACCATGGATCCATGGGAAGCAACAGTTGTGCTGCACTCTGTTCTTAGGAGCATTTGTAGATTGGCAATTTGGCATTACTTGTGGGATGACTTGTGCCTTTGGTCACCAGCCCAAACGGCAATGCCAATCTAATCACTGTTTTTCCATGGTAGTTTCTAATCCCGGCATAATTAATATTTTAGTTACCCAAGCTGAGAGACCATATCCCTGCAAATGCTAGTGTAAATGATGTCTTCAATCCTCGATTAGTCTGGGGAGTGAATAGTCTGAAGCTTGGTCCTAGAAGCTCCGTAGGACTACATACAAATTTAAAGTATTTGAAGAAATAAACAGAAATGTCGATCCGAAATTATTGTCTCATATAGTTAAAAAAATGATACAAAATTTGTTTTAGGATACACAAGAAATTATGCCTTGTAACATTGCTGAGGTAAACCAGCCAAAGAAACTATGCTATTCTCATTTGAATAGCCGAAAAAAGGGTACAGAAATTTGTTTTAGGACACGCAGGAAATTATGCTTTCTAATTTCTATGGTTTTAAATGAATTGTGAACACTAAGCATTTGCAGAAACAAGGGTATCTGATGAATTCAATTGTTGCTTGTGAAGTTCCTTCGTTCCAAACAGAACCTGAATAGAGTTTTCGTTTTTAGCACTGTTTGGATTTGTTATAACAACATAATATTCGTAGATGCTAGATCTGTGAAGTATTGTTCGGTAAAAAAAATATCTGTGAAGTACTTTTTTATTTGACCTGATCTCTGATCTAGAAAGAGTTTTTCATGTCCTGAATCAGGTGGTTACATTCTGATGTCCAAATATCAGATTGGATTCAAACCATCAAATTGGATGATCATAACATTTTTCGTCTTAAATCTAGAATAAATCTTAGGATGAAATTAAAGGAATTGTCTATTCAAACCATATTGCTATAATATTTTGATAATTATCCACATCGGGACTGTGCATGTGCAAACATCAGCAAAGCTGAAGGTTGGATCAGTCAGTGTAACGTTGCAGCTACAAACCAGAAATGTATTGTAACAGGCTAAAAGCATGTGTGGGCAACCACTGGTAGACAATAGAGTATCGGAGAGAAGAGAAAGCATCTGCATAACCTAAGAATAGTTGATAAGGCACTTTTGGCTCAGGTATGCTATCAACCTGATATATGTCAATGTGGATGACTGTTTTACCCTCCATGCACTCTAATAAATTTTGTTCTTGGGTTGAAAATTTTGTTATATGTGTTCAAATGATGTGCTTATAATTATTCACAATTCTGGTGTTTTGGAATCCGAAAGATTATATATCATTCTGGTCATTTTTGTCAAAACTATCTTGACTCGTCTATACAATATGCTCAAATGGTGCACAGATTCAGGCCCATGGCCCAAAACTGGCCTTTTTAGTGCTTTGCTTCCTTCTAAATTCTGAAGGAACAGTTTGGTCCATGTCAATGCGCTTTGCATGAACTTGCCACCAGCCCATTCAAGCATTCAGCATATTTTAGTTTCTAAACATTTAACTAAGTCCTCCAAGCATTCACCTTATCCTACACAATGATTTAGCTTGTGTTATGAATACGGGAATTTTTTTCTCGAACTACGCAGGAGGACTGCGTGTCATTTCATTTAAGGAAGAAGAAAGGGGGTGAGTACCGGAGCTTAGAAAAAGCCCCGGCACTCAGTACAACATACACACTAGTTTGTTACTTATAACACAAACCAAACGAGACCACAACCCGAAAAGAAAAACCAGGACTCAAACGGCCTGTTGGGACGACCTAGCCAGGAGCTCCTTGAGTTTGGTGGCTCCTGCCAAACACCACAACACGCATTCACTAGACACCTGCTGCAGGAGCACCTGCACACTTGGCCTCGCTCCCTCGAACACACATGAGTTTCTATGCTTCCAGATCTCCCACGTGACCAAGATGATGAGAGAGTTTAGGCCCTTTTTAAGATCCTTAGGTACTGACTTGACAGAGCTGCACCAACAAGCAGAGAAGCTGGTCGTCGGGGTGGCAGACCCGGCAACGACCAGGTTCAGGTGTTGAAAGACCACTGCCCACACTTGCCAGGTGAACACACACGAGAGAAGGAGGTGTTGGGCCGTTTCCTGTTCCTGGTTGCAAAGTGGGCAAGCATCCTGATGAGGCAGATCCCTTTTGGCGAGGCAATCAGCAGTCCAGATGCGCTGTTTGATGGCCAGCCAAAGAAAGAATTTACACCGCAAAGGGGCCCAACTTTTCCAAATGTGTCTCCAAGGATGAATACAGGAATTAAATTAATATCTTGTGGTTTTAGCTTTTCAGACTTCTCATCTCATCTGCTCTTAGGGTGACTTATTCAGTTAATACAGCTGTCTTCCCAAAAATCTGTTAAATGTCTTATTCTTCATCAAAGACGTTGGACACACGATGTCCTCACATTGTATCATCTTTCTGCAGCTGATTGGTATAATTAATTCATATAAACTCAAAGATACCTACATCTTTTGCCTGAATAAAATTTTATCCCTCATACGCTTTTGCACTAACAAGGTAAATCCATTAAATTACTCATCATGAAGGCCTATCTTGAACCCTTACATAGGGAAATAAGCTCCTCTTCTGAATAATATCAATATGCTACGCCAGCTTAGGTATGTCATCAGCACAAACTATGCTTTGGTTTTGTACATGCTGGGGATATTTTCCTTGCCCTTCTTCCATCATGGGATGACATGGATCTCTACATTAACTAGATGCTATTTCTTGAGAGCGGAACAACAGAAATGTAACGAGCAAGACTTTTTTATAAAGTTGTTTTGGCTGCCTCCTGGAAACGGGAGTTTGATAGCGACAGTGGTTCAATAAAGAGTAAATTATCACCAAAGGTTCTAGTATTGATGTCATTCCAGAAATTTTGAAAACTTATCTCTTGTTATCTGCATGTTAGGTGGCCCAGCTGCCCGAGTGATGCAATGACAAAGATCCATAGAAGCTTCCGATCCATCGAGCCTACCTTACATTCATGCCTTTATGAACTGGAGCAGCCTGGTGGGTGCGCTGGAGGTTATAGTATCTTTTTACTCACTTCTCTTGTTAGGTGCCGGTTCTGATGCACTGACAAAGATTTGAAGTATTTTGCACCTGACCTACCTCATTCTAGAAGGGGTCATTGCACTCTTCATCATTGACGTTACAGATAAATCACTTACACCATCTTTCAGTTGCTCAAACGGTGGTGTTAGGTAAAGCTATACAGGCTTTGCATCATATCCGCATGCATCCACAATATCCCACCCACTTTATTTTTCTTTTCTCCTTTTTTTTTCCTTTTGGTTTCGTCGAGTCCTACTCACAGTCACAGGTAGAACCTTCACTAGACCTAACTCATCCTATGTAGTATGAATGTCAAAACATCTTTACATCTTTTCTTCTCTTTTGCTTTGGAAAGCAGATTTATCCAAAAGCTTATGTGCCTTTCATCTGGAAAAGGCAGTTGTGCACTTATCTGCTCCACTCATGTCATGTGTGCTGCATGTCGGAAAAGATTGAGAGCAATTTGGCATGCAGTCAAACCAGCTGGGTGTTTCACCTTGCTGATGGGAGAGAATCTCACCAATGGTTGTAGTGCTCCATAATGGAGTGCCTATGCGTCTTTAGAGCACAACGAATGAATAAAGTAGCATTTTGACTTTAGAAGAAAACCATTTGCTGCACATATGCCCAATATACTGCCTTGTTCTTTACATATTCTGCCAATTTAATGGCTGCATGAGTTCTTGAACCTGCCTTTTTTTCGAGACTATTGGTTCGACAGTTTCAGGAAAAGGTCACTTCTAGTATGTTTTGGGTTGGTATTTGGTAACAAACTGGTACAATTGTTACATTCTTTCTAGCGGCAATACTTTGTATAGCATATAGTATTCTGTTAACACTCCCAAGATGGAGGATCGCTGCGACAAGTCCTTGTTGTAGGGGGGCACTAAAACAAAAAGTGTAAAGTTAAGATCAACCGCAATGGGTCGGTGGTTTTAGGATCTAGTTGCTGTCAATACAGACAAGAATCTGTGTGGATAGATTAGGGTTAATTTTGCAATAAGTATTCTGACGACCTATTCATTTTTATCTCCTCACTGTTTACATGTTCAACAGAATCATTAATTCATTTTTGTTTCTTTTGTAAAGATAAGTGCACACGATATATTCTAGATGTGTTCTGGAGATCGTGCAAAAGGTTAATCGTATTAGCGTTTTTTGTTGGGCCTTCTTTAGTATGCAGAACTATGACCTCCTGTAGTATGTGTGGTCCTGTAGTTGCTTTTCCAGAGCATACATCACAGAGTTCACTGAATGGTCCTGAACAGCTTGAATGAAGAATCGTGACTTCAAAAGCAGCTGTTACTTGGGCTATCATCCTGCAAAGCTGCTGTAAGGTACTGTTTTCTCAGCTGGGTTTCCTAAGCTACCTTTAAGGAAGTGATGCTGACTGAACAAGTCTAAGTAATTGTGCAGCGTATGGTTGTCATGTCGTTTTTGTAGGTTACCTTACATATAGATGTGAGGATGCATACATGTTGCTGGACTGCCTGCTCATACTCAAATCACGCACTGTCTTCTACATAACCAGGTATGTATTATGTACACACAGCACACTCATCATCTGGATACAGCAAGAGGACGAAGTTCTCAAGTGGGATTGAGCATCATGAACATGTGATGTTGGATGGTTAGGCAGGAGGATAAGATTGCTTTTATTCTCAAACAAAAAAGATCAGCATATTCACCACCAGTTACCACTCACTGGATACCACGCAAATGGCTGACAAGATCTTAGAAGATGTACACCAAAGTTTAGCGGCCACGATCCTGACTGTTTAACAAACATTATTGGGCGGGCCAAGGTGATCCAAAACCGTGTAACTTAACATAAAAGGATGCATATTGGACTCCCACTAAAGTTAGTAGTCGATAAGCTGTTAGATTTTTGTTGCCTCAGCCAAGACTACGAAACGGCTGGCTGGTATCGCTTTCAACTTTTCCTGGACTTGCCCTCAAAAAAAAAAACTTTTCCTGACTGTAGCAGCTGCTCCTTTTTTCTGAAAAAAAGATTAGGTGACCCGCAATATCGCCTGCCTTTTCGCATCCATTGCCGCTCACTGATAGAGATAGTTTGCAAGCGGACGTTGCATCCACTGACCACTCTTGGGAAGTCAGTCATTGGGGTTGGGACGGAGGAGTCACTTCACTTGGGCTTCTAGAAGGTGAGCCCCAGCAAAAGAGAACGCTTTTCCCAAATGCCATAAAAAACTGGCCAAGCCATTGGAAAATGACGCTTGAAAAGGATGGTTGAGGTCGGAGATGAGATGAGAGCAATTGGCAATTGTGGGTGCACGCAAAAGCACAGGCCGGGGATTCGTGGGAAGAAGAAGACCGGCTGTGGCCTGTGGCTGCTGCTGCAGTCTTTTGGGGGTGATGTCATGTGAACTACCAACCACCAACTACCACCGCCCCATGTTTCCCCTGGAAAACCTTAGCGCTTATTCCATTCCAGCCCTCTCCCTGTCCATCCATTACTACAGTGATCTTCATCATCTTCTACCAAGTTGGTGCTGGTGGCATCCTGCACCGGAAGATTCAGACCTTTTTTTTTTCTTTTGCAAGTGGGTGGATTATGATCATTTTGAGTGGTCGACAAGGCAGATCGATGCAAATTGAGAAGGATTTTTTTTCCTACATTTCGTTACTGATGAACAGTGATCGTCCGGTCATATGATCTGGAATGATCCAAGTGCCGTATGTACTAATGCATGGTCATAGGCGGAGGACGTTCCGGCTAAATTCGTGCCTATCCAGCGGAACATAGTGAATCATCATCAGCTAAGAATATGGATGGAGGTTACACTTGCTTGAACCACTGGGGATCAGCACAAAGGGGGAAAGGAGAAACAATACTTCATACTTGGGTGGAATTCTTTTGTCATCCGTGTCCTTTCTGGCGATAGTTGAGGGGGCTAAGAATATATTTGCTCCACTATGCATTCAGGTGGTCAAATGGGAAGGAACATTTGCAGTCACAAGAGATTCTTGGCCTCTTTTTTTCTTCATTTGCATTTAGCCC
The DNA here is from genome assembly GCA_032594955.1 of Panicum miliaceum. NCBI lineage: Eukaryota > Viridiplantae > Streptophyta > Magnoliopsida > Poales > Poaceae > Panicum > Panicum miliaceum. Next base: position 3,134,062 of record CM064072.1, on the reverse strand, counting down.
TCTAGTCACTGCTTGCTAGAGAGTTTTGCATAAGATCCTGCCGGCCAACCTGTAAAATAATTCATCTTGTCAGCAGATCACAGGTCCTTGTACAATTACAGTGAGTCAACAATCTTATGCATGAATGGAAGCATTGGGTGGAAGGTTCATGTCACTAGCATGGTTCTTTCCTGCAAGGAAACTTTATTTTTCAAACATTAGAGAACTTTTAACCCTCCGCCAAGAGAATTATTGGGTCGCACAAGTCCTCACTGTTTCAAACTGTGGAAAATTTTGCAGCAGCTGTCCGTTTGTTAGATATAAATTTTCAGACATATCTAGACAAATCATTACATAAGATCTGTAGATATCCTAATATTGCCATATGTTGCCACTGGACTCGCTCTCTGTTGGATATCAGCGTGCGCCATTTGACTAGACAGGATGAGCCAGTTCTTTTTTCCCACCAGGAGTTCTTTGGTCAAGTCAACGTTTAGCTTTGGCATAGTTCTAGTGAACAGACTTTCTTGTAGCAACGAATACTCGACTAAGTATCCCAGTTTTAAACTGTTCTCATTTAGATATCTCAGAGAGATCCAATCCATGGGATCTGCTAATAGTTTTCCCTACCTAGGAAGTAGGAACGCCAATAAAAGGGAGAGGTCCTTCACTATGAATACAGGTGTCACGTGCATGCCTTACACGGATGCGATGAGATCTGTGTACTGTTGATATTGACTTGTGCATAATTTTATTCAGCTCCGGGTGAAGACTAATTCTGGCAATTACTTGTTTCAGTTTAGTCCTGTCTCATATCGCGCCTGCATGGAGAGGCTTAAAAAAACAGTTTGAAGCTGTAATTTGTTTCCTCCTAGAATACAGATTGCTCTAGGAAATCGGTGTTCCTTGTAACTCTGCTGAGGGCCTAGCGATAGCTTGGTTGGTTGGTACTTGGTAATAGAATCCTCGTCAAGAAGGCCATACACTACTTGTGCTCGTACCTAGGTGCCCGTGAAACATGGGCACCTGATGTTTAATTTGTTTCATCGAGTTTTCTGACTAGTTTGTGGTTGGTGACTCTCTCCCTCTGATTGGTCGAGTTCTTGTCATGTTTTTAGGGATGGGAATGTGAATGTGAATGTGGATATCCGAAATATCCGATATTCGTATTCGCTTAAACATCAATATACATATCCGTATTCGAACTTAATATGGTGGTAAAGTGGATACATCCGAATCCGATTTTCATTATTTTTCTCTATCCGATTTCACATCCGTATTCGACAATATCCAACACTATCCGTATACATCCGTATTCGACAATATCCAACACTATCCGTATCCTTTTTCAGTAGAACTATTTAAAAAGTCATATTTATTTTCCATAACCAATATTATTAATTTTTATAATAAAGTTATAAGAAGATTAAGTTTACTCGTAAATATTCTTGTTTTATCTATTTATGGATGAAATTACTTTTATAATTTTTTATTATATATTTATTAAAAATATATTTTTATTTTTATTTTATTTTTTATATATTTATTTATTAAAATATTTGTCGATAAATAAGCTATTTTTAACTTAGCTATCTTTGTTATATTGTCATACTTTAATCTGTACATATATAACAATTTTATATAAAAATAGCTAAATATTATCCTATATATCGAGTAAATATTCGAATTAGAATCCGAATCCGAGACATCCATTTTGCATTCATATTCAAAAATATCCGAATTCTTATCCGTATTTAAATTGAAATATGGTAAAAAGTGCTATCCGAATTCGATTGCACATGTATCCAATTCGATTCCATCTTTACACGTTTTTACACGTTTTCAGGAAGAAGACCCGTGATAGCCGCAGGCACGAGGCCGGGACAAAAGGCCGGGAGGAGGAGACAAGAAAGGTGACGCCGACCTGGCTTGGCCTCTTCCTCCTCTCCGGCTGGCGGAACAGCAACCGAACAAGCTCGCAGTGGGGAATAGAGGAGGTAGCTCGGAATTGATTGGCTCGGAGTAACTCCTGGCTGGTGCTGGTGGTTAGGTTCGGTTTCCCCTCCCTGAGACCCTGACCTCGGTGCCGGACCGGACGTGCTCAGACGAGTGGCCCGGCGGCCGCCGGCGAGATCCGCTGGTATCTTTGTCCAGGCCACGCCATCGCCAGTTGCCAGGCGAGCGGACCTCGAATGAATGCGCGCCGAGCGCCGTGCCATCCGCCCACCCATCACCTACCTACCAACCACCCGGCTCGCTCATGCACGCATGCATGGCATGGGCATGGCCACGATGGCCGCCGCCGCCGTCCTCCGCCGCGGCAGGCCAGCTCGGCGGGAAGGACGCGACGCGCATTGATGGGGGTGAGCAGCCCCCTACAAAGACCAGACCGCACGGTGGAGGAGTAGGAGCATGAGGAGTACTGGAGTGAATGGCAGCAGCAGCCAGCAGCCGGAGCAATGGCGCCATCCGCAAGGCTGCGTGGACCTGGCCCCACGTGGACCAGGAGTCAAAGTGGTAGTACCAGTGGCGGTTGGGGCACGCAGTGCTGGCGAGTGACCGTTTGGTCCTTGGCTGGCAGGAGGGCTGTGGACCCGGTCCAGGCAGCGGCAGCGGCAATGGCATTTGTGTCCCAGGAGGAAGGGGGGAAGGCATGAGAAGGAGCAGGGCGATCGAGGACAGTGAGCACTGAGCAGCAGCAGCTGGAGCGAGCGAGCGAGGTGGTGTGCGTTAATGGAGCCTTGGCCGCACCCACCATCAAGAGGTAGGTATAGCCTACGCTTCAATGAATTGAACCGGCTCACTCACCTGCATGGCTGCATCCTCCTCCTCCTCCACTGCTCCTGCTCCTGCTCCTGCCACATGCTTGTACTGCCTTGCATGCTGGTGTTACTACACTTCCACCCAAATTCCTCTCCGTTTGAATCCGGTCAACGCAAGGAGAGGCCTGATCTGCTTGTACTCTGAGATGTCTATCATACATCGTTCATCCATGCTGTTAGGGTAAAACCCCACAACACCAGCAACCGCAATACTGCAGAGAAGGCTCGTCCTTACATCGAACATGGGAGGCGCCACAGCTAAGCTGCAAGATGACTCGACGATCGATCTATATATGCATCCAGAAACCGGTAACGGATCCTGCCTGCTGTCTTCTTCGGCTACAACACGACAAGGAGGAGCTCTCCCTCCTGCAGGAGAGCCATGGCCGTTGGCTGCGAAACCTAAACAGGAGGACCGGCCGTCAATGCGGAGTTACGCCGGGCTGGCTGACCGGACAACAGTTTGTTTTTCGAGGGCAGTTGGTATAGCCACATCTACCATGCTGCTGTCAGTCAGTCAGCTTATGTAGCTACCACGTCCTACTAGAAAGTTGCCCTAGCTGTTAGCACTACCACCAAGACTACTGCTAGCTGCTGCTGCTCCAGTGGCTTCATGTGCCGGCAGCTGACGTCGATTACGTGCTGGTCTTCCCCGGCTTTAATTTCTTTGGCTCTCCTCCTTCCTCCTCTTCAACCTTGGCAGCGAGAGAAAGTGTGGCCGCGGGTGAGCTATTTTTCAAGGAAAAACCGAAAAAGGAAAAGAAAACGCGCAAAAGAAAAGGAAGTGTGGGGGTGAGGTGTGTGTCGAGGTACAGGGCGGTGGTGGACTTGCTGTGGAAAACAGCAGCTGAAAGGACAGGACGTGGAGACAGAGACTAGGGTGATGCATGCAAGTGCTGACTGGTACATCCCCGTGCTTCAGCTCTTTCCAGTTTGCGCCAGAGCACGTGCATTCAGATCTGCTGGCACTGGATGCAGAAACAATATGGTGTCACTTTTTTCAAAAAAGAAAACAATATGGTGTCACTGGATTCGCCGTCTAAAAGTATAGTAATTGCGTGCTTCCATTACAATTCAAAAGCGTGGAGATTAATTAGTTGAGGTAGTAGAAATTTTAATGGTGACTTTATACTCCATGTGTTTCTAGCTAATCTGTTGTGCACGTGCATTCAGATTCGCTAGACGAAGAAAACTGGAACAAGAAAGTAATCCGCGCCCATTATGCTTGTTTTGATGACACGGCAATGGCGAGCGAAGCCTAAGGATCGAAATTATATTTGTCTTAAGAAGGAAGAGTTGTATGCTATGAGTTTATGATCATGGCAATATATTTCGTGGTGCGTCGCGTAGCACTAATCATGTGTTGCCACATTACGCGGCATTTTAGATACTGACTACACAAAGTTTAAAAAAATGACAATTTTCTCGATTGAAATTCGCATCAATTTCTATTTCTCAAGACTCGTCATAAATATAGGTCCGTTGGACATCTATACGTCCTCAATATAAATATGTTGACCATATATATCTACATATTATGATAGCCTGAGTACCTCTTGAGTCTTTGGGAAAAATTATATTATTACAATTTTTCCCAACAAATTTCAGCAGGTAACGTTAGAAACCATCTACTACAGGCTAGAAGAGTATACGCGCGCCAACGTTCCAAACCACAACTAACGTGGCTGGCCTGGCACAGATAGAGCGAGCAGTGATTCTCTCCAACAAATTACACAGTGGAAGTCCATCCAGGCTACATGCTTCTTCCACCAGCAAGTTCTACAGCATGTTAGTTTTCCGGAGGCAATGCTGGAAAACCCACGGCGTTGAGCCCGGTTGGGACTGAGAGAGACGCTCTTCCAGGAGACCACGCTAAGCATTCGATCCCACTGGCACAGGGTCCGTACGGCGCGTCGTCGTCTCCGTCTCCCACTCCTCTCTTTCCATGGCCACTCTCCTCGTCAAACAGGAGCTCTGAAAATCGGAGCAGAAGATGAAGAACAAGCCGTACGGCCGGTGTCGTCCGTACAGTCACAGTAGTCTCATCGACGACGACGACGACCCTCCTGCTAATTCAAGCCGAACCGGTCGCGGGAGCACCGTTTTCTCCGCGTGCGGTTGGTGCAGATCTTGTCAGGCGCTTCAAGTTTATTTGTTGGTCTGCTCGTGCGTGTTGTAATCAGCGGTTAGGGATACTGTCATTGTCTTGATTCTTTTTCTAGATAATAATCACTGTCATCGTCCTTGCGTTTATTTTTGTTCGTCCTTTTGTTGTTGGGCCGGATTTCTACAGCCTCATCAAATATCTTTTTTTTTTTAGCAAACGCGCCTCAACGCGTATTTCATTAGGAGGGAAGGCGTCATCAAGTATCTGGCGAGGTCTTAGTGTTTACTAGGGATGTTAATGGTGAAGGATTTCGAATTTTAACCCGTCAATGGTAGTGGTACTAAGTAGTACTAATATAGTATTTTTTTAGACCATAATTGAGTACCCATTCGCCTAGGGGTCTTCAATAAGATCCTATGCCACCAGATACACTGGTTTCTCAGAATTTACTAGGTTTATCTTCGTGTAAAAGCTCAGTATGTGCTTCACTTGGTTGACAATTCTATGTGTGATAACGTGCTTCCATTAACACAACTAAACTCTCAGATTGATGATTTGGGTTCAAACTTTTTAGATGGATTTCACCGGATTGAAATGCTTAAAAAGTTTAAGGACCCACAACCTTACTTTGGGATTTATGGATCTAATTGATAATCTGCGAAAAGTTTAAAGGCCATACAATGCATTTCACTCTTACGTATTACAAAGATTTTCATGATTCTTAAGTGTTTCTTTAAATGAATGGAACAGGTTATTGTTCTTCTTTGTAGTTTTCTTAAATAGCCAAGGCTTAATTAAGGTAATTAAGCTCCGAGAGTCATTTAACAAGTACCACACTGTATCTTTTTCTTTGGAAAATCTTGGTTAGGGAGTCTTGTTGCTAGTTTGTTTTCCCTATCGAGAAATGCCCAAACTAGACTAGAAAACCGTCAGTAACTTAACAAGAAATTACAAATAAGAACAATCGTACTCAGCCATTTGAAAGGAACACTTGAGAAATCTTTAAAATCATGTAGCATATGCACTTCCTTCATGGGTTATATACTTTATCACGTCGTGTATACAACCTATATTTACTGGCCATAATCACACTTAAGAAAATTGCATTGGTACGATAATTTGGAAAGTGAAATTCGTTTCAAACCTTCCACGGTACTGATTTGAAATTTATGGTTTGGTGGAGGGACTATCTTTATTAAGGTTTTGCACATCATCTCCGCTGTTGCTGTTGAAAAGAGTGATCGTTTGACACGAGTGTTAGGTTTTTGCCCCAAAAAGAAACGACCTAACTCTGCAGCAAACACGGACCAACCTCATAGTAGGACGTGACGGAGTGTCCTCGTGAATGCAATGTGAAGGACAAAAGACATGCATGCCTGATTACCTCACTGAATACACTACATTGTTATTTAGAAAAAAGAATACGCTACATCATGTACTTACCAAATACTACTCCTACCAAATATGTACTGCATAAATACAAGGCATCGCTATAAGAGTACGTATATTCCACACATGCACAATCTCTAGAAAGCGACGTGTCAGAACAAACAATTAATTTTCTCGTACGTGTACACGACCGTATCTTTCCAACACTAAACAAATACTTGTAGTCAATGACCGTATCTATACAGAACAGCATTGTAGGCTACAAAGTGAGATACGTGTATGTGTACTATCCAAGTGTACCTGACAGCCATCCCTGCAGAAATGGACTCATTACAAATCAGGAGCAGCTTTCATGTGACTCGAGGACAAATGGCCCGGATTCCGGGCTGAAATTGATGGGCCACCTAACAGTGCACACCACAAATCCACCAAATTGAACTTGAGATGCCTTTTGGCGCTTCTGTTTTTTTTTTTTTTGAAAGGTAGGTGCTTCTGTTTTTGTTCTGTCCATTTGGGAGCACTCCAGGGACCAGGGTGGTCCTATCTGTTTGTTGGATTCTAGAAGGCTTGCCTGCATACCCACCTATCAAACCTACCTCACCTTATTTGGCACATAGAGCAACTAACTTGCTAATGTTAGATAGTTCTAGCCCTATTAGTATACTGACCGCCACTGTTAAGGTTGTTGAATAGATTAGGGCATAGCATGTGGCCCTCATACATTTGGCAACCTATTATGGAGCTAGGCTATTAGCTATGAAAAGTCATGCATGCTCTTGATTATACTAGTGATGTCGTCATCTAAGTTGGATTTGACATGACTATTTTTTGTGTCAACACATATGAGGCCGTGATATAAGGGTGCAAATGAAAGTAGAATATGATTAAATATTTTTTATTAAAAGGGTCACACAAGTAGGCACACCATACTCAGACATCAGCAACTGTGCACACAACGCATGCAACCAGCAGGCACACCATACTAACACTTTGAGCTTCGATAGTGTCTTTGTATTAATAATATATCCTCTGAAAAAAGGGTATCTTTGTATTAATATTTAATAAGGAATAAAAACTTGCACCGAAGTTTATGCTGAAGAGACACTAAGCTTAAGGCTTAAGGAAAATCCAAACCGGTTGGGCACGAGGACGAAACTAAAGCTGGAATTCTCTGTCGCTGACACCGAAACACATCAGATACATCTCACACATGCGCATTGATCTGTTCAACGAGAAATTAAAAACAACGCCGGCGACGATGTCTGTTCCTTGCAGCCATTGCAACGCTTTAAGCGCCAGTACAGGTGTAGTAAGCTGCAGCTGCTGGGAGGAACTTTCTTCGTGGCACGCTATGTAAAATTTAGTGTCTTTTTCCTCATGTGTGTTCTTACCATTTAGCGCTCAGAATCTCTCTGTCCACATTGCATCCCTGAAGTGCAGCTCCGGCCAAAAAATGTATTGGTGACATCATACACAGATACACTGATACACCTTCATAAAACTTGTGCTAGAACGAACTGTGCTTATATGAAAGTGATAAGCACTGGAACCGCGTGAGCAGATAAAGAGCAGCTAGCAACCTCTAAACAGAGATAAAGACCACGGAGAAATTTGCCCTGCTGCATCCATTTGCTGAGAGCACGGACAGCGAGTTTCTTTTTTTCCTCTCTCTCTCAATGATACGCCATTAGAACGCGCTTAGAGTTAAGGCAGTGTCGTCAGAATCTCCGTGTTCACATTATTGCGCAAGGGTACGGCAGCACGGACGTTAATTGAGGCCGACAGAAATCGACAGGACCTGCACAAATATTGCCTGTTTTCAGACAGCAACCAGGCAACCATGCAGCAACCACTCGTCCTATCAACCAAACGGCACGTTGCCATCATGCTGCAGCTAGCAATGACCCGTCCATGCAAAATCAGTCTCGGTTAAGCACTGAAAGCGTGGCTAAAACTGCACAGCAAAGTGGCAGTGCCGTCATCGTTGACACATCAAAACCTTCAAGTGCTTGCATACAGGCAGACCCTTATATATCGAACAATATTTACAGGAGAAAGAGAGAGACTATACATGGTATATATATAATTCTGTACTGGGATAATACACTTCTAGCACCAGTGTGTATGTGTATATATATATATATATATATATATATATATATATATATATATAGACACACACACACACACACACACACACACAAAATCCACCTCCCACTGATCTTCCAGCACGCCCATAAATAACACAGCTAGATCTTAACAGCAGCATGCCAGATCCTGTGATATTATCATGTAATGCAGCTTCAAACCTTTGCAGAAATGCTCCCGAGTGATAAGCTCATTGCCTCACACAGTTCCCGACATGCTCCCAGATGATCAAGTAGCCAGATGACATCCTAAAAGGATGTTCACTTTACCCGAGGTATCAGAAACCGAGGTCAAATGATGGAGGTGCAAAGCTAAGCTCTGACGCTTTCTTAGTTTCCACTGGTTTCTGTGTCGACTGTGTAGTCTTTTGCCTCCACAGTGCGGTTGCTTCTGCTTCAATTGCGTCAAGATCAAGGTTCTCAAAGAAAGCATCATCGTAATAATTGTCATCAGTGACTCCAGTGGCAAATTGGGAGGATGCTTCAGTTGTTGGTTCGGGTTCGAGGTTTATTACAGGGATCACGGCGGGCTGCAGGAAGCTTAGCTTTCTCTTTCTGCAATCCAAATTAGTTGATGATTCACAATTGGTCATAGTTGTCTCACATTGATCCTGTACAAAACTGGCTCTTCCCAGTAAACTTTGTTGGTACGATGGACTTGGGGTCATGGTATGTGTTTGGAGCTCTTTTGGAGTCTCAATAGAATTATGCCCAACCTCTGAAGAGCAGCTTGCATTTCCAGTCCTAGAAGCAGAATTGTCAGAGACATCAAGGTATCTTGAGGGTACAACTACTGGGGACTGAGTAAGCAGTGATTGCCTGCAGAAACATCAAATGGAAATTGAGTTTAGTAAAAACTAATGTATGAACTAGACTCACCGTTTCAGAACTATGGATGCAAATAACAGAATGTATATGTTACAGTCTGAGTAGGTTAATTACATTAATCTAACTGCACAAGACCATTTGTGGTTCAGTTGTAAAACAACGCCGTAGTTTTCAACTGTACACTGATTTAAAACTTCTGTGCTTGTTGATGACAGATCGAATGGCATGAACAGAACAGCAAAAAACATACAATTTAAATAGGATATGTCATTTTAAACACTAGCAAAAAGGACTTGTCTTATGATCTCATATTACCTATAGAAACCCATCATGTCACCACGGTTTCGTCCGCCTTGTTCAGTTTGGGTAAGTTCGCCGGTTGGAGTTGCCTGATCATCAATGAAGCTATCTTCATATTTATCTTCACTTTGATTATCATCCTCATCCTCCGAAACATCAGCATCTTCAGACACTCTAATGCAATAATGCAAGAGTAAAGTTGATAAGATAGCAGTTTATTCTAAGAGTGAACATGTTACATTGGTAAGTTATGACAATAGCAAAAGGAATCAGTAAAATTTGCTTGCTGTTATGTAGTGAAGAAGTTTTCAATCTGAAGGAGCTAGTAATCTTACTCGACCTCCTCATCAATATAGGTATCCAGCTGCCTCTTGGCCTTCCCTTTTTTCCCTAGTCAGGAGGTTCAGAAAAGTCTATCAAGATAACAAAACATGTAAATATTTAAGGGTTCAAATGGCTGGAAGAAATCTAACAAGCAATACAATAAATAAGTCATTTTTTTTTACCTATGTTAACAAGTGAGCTAAAGGTTTGTGAAGAAAAAAAAAATTCAGCTCACCTGTAGCATGCTCTATTTTGTTTGACATAGCTCTAGCAGGAATATCGCATTTTTCAAATACATCATGACAGGCATCAAAAGAGATGGAGACTCTTTTGACCTTGTCACCGTATTTGCATAGTCTTCTGTACTTAGGAGCTTGCTGAACTGACCCTGATGCATCCCCTCCAGACCTAAGGAGACAATCACCTGAGAAACTATCATGCAGCAGAGTCACAGTAGGAGTATGTTTGGTAGGAGTACATATTTTCACATTTGAAGGTTGCATTGGCTCTTCTGTTTTTGCTCGAGTACGATCTAGCACATTCTGAGTTGCTGAGACACCAGGCTCAGTCACAACAGAAAGCCATTGACCATTTTTCTCAAAATCCAGTGGTCCTTTTTTACATCCAGCTAAATTGGTGCGACCTCCCACACTGAATGATTCTGGAGCAGCACGCTTTGGCACTAATCCAACGTTCGCAGTTCCTTCTATCTCGAGATGCAAGTGGCTAACTTCAACAACTGGAGACTCAGGAACAATTCCTTCTTCCATATATAGTGTTAACCTGGGACTAAGCTCCATATCTTCCTGATATGAACTGGTGGACTGCGGCAGTTCAATATTGCAGGTAGTGTCCAAATTTTCCCTCGGGCTTGTCAATGTTTTAGGGGGAAGAGTTGTAAGAACATGATTGTCATCAACATTGTCGCAGGGCCCAGCATACTTGGGGGAACACATGGCTGAACTTGATAAATTATTCACAAACATATGTTTGCCTGAGTTAGCAACAGGGCGAACAAACTCAACTGTTGTCCAACTGATGTCTGCTGCTGATCTGTGAGGTGTAGCCTTGTTCTGGTCTCTATGATGGCAATCTGCATTCTTTCTGTCCTTATGCAATGCAGATGTCCGAGGCAGGACAGGTACAAAGGTAATTGAAACATTGCCTCCTCTATCCATAGTTACATAATCACCACTGAAGAAAGAGTGAATAGGATACTTCTGAACTGGAGAACCTGGCACAGAAACACCTTGATTCCACACTACTTCTCTGGATGAGGTTTCCAAGCCATCACATTCCTGAGGCATTGCCTCATTTCCATTAATAGCGTGGAGGCCTAAACATGGTTAAGACTGCCATTCATCAGTTAAACAGAAGTAAAAATGAAACTCCAGGCTTGTAGTAATGAAATTACTGAACAGATATTGTATCCACCGAACAAATGAACAGCCATAAGCCCAGGAACGATTCTATATAAAAGTCAGGGGGCAAAAATAATTGGAAGCTTATAGCACCCAGATATCAGCAACATGAATTAAACAAGTATACAAGGGAAGAGTATGACTAATATTTGTACCTTCCTGTTCCTGACCCTTCACAGCTCCAACATCAGCCAGTTCTTGCAAAGGGCTTTCGCACTGAACAAATATTTAGGAACAATAATATCAAGTATGACCTTTTTTTCATTTCTAAGTTATATAAAATAACAACTGAAAAAATTCACACAGACAGTCAATGAATCTACCTTTGGCCTAAAAAAAGATGGATCTTGAAGTTGTTGCATAGCATCAGTAAGCATATCTGTTGTCCGGAAAGAATGCAGAACTTTGTGAACAACACTTGGATAAAGCTGGAATCTAGGAAATGCAATAAGGGACGGCCTCCATACATCTTTGCAACCACCAAAATACCGAGAAATCAATTGACTATCTACCTCTGACATCTTCCACGGAGTTGATGATGCTTCTTTTACAGCAATCCTCATTTTATTTAAGGAAGGAATATACTTGTCTATTGTCAATTTAACATACTTAGCTTCTGGTTTATAGACATGTGGAACCTAAATATGTATAGTGAAATTAGCATCTCAGAAGAAACAATTTTATGAACAAGTAGATCATATAATATTACCATCCTAGGACTAGCATGGTATTCAAATCTCTCACTGTTACGCAATAGCTTCCTCATGGTTTGACTATCTTTTTGTTTCTTTGAGTACCCACTCAACTCCTGTCCTTCACAAGCCAAAACCAGTATGAGCAGTTAAGGTAGCAAATGCCTAAAAGAAAAACATGGTTAGAACTTTTGGACTTGGAACTTTCTATATCTCATCATGAAAAAAAGGATATCAACTTGTCCATCATGCTTTCTCCCAGTTCTTCCCATCCGTTGAATCATCCTTAGTGGTGAGACATTGGCATCAAAACAGATCACGAGATCAACCTCAATAATATCTAGTCCTTCCTCACCAATGGATGTTGCCACCAAAACATTATATACCCCAGATCGAAATTTCTGTAAACAATATAGAAGATGAGATGGCAAAAATAATGCAAATAAAGAACAGGAGTTTCTATTCGATACCTGCAGAATAGTTTGTTGAGTTTTTTGGGTTTGCCCCTTCAATTGTTTACCTGTCAAAGAAAAAGGCTCTGAATTAAGTAATTGTCATGTAGGATACAACAGTACTGTAAAATAACTATATGGATTCATGATTCATATATTACATTTTTAAATATCCCACATTTTGTAGAAATTTCTGCTGTAGAAGTACCTAGACAAAGGAAGGGGTATAACTAGATTATACTGAATGCAGTTCCTCCTACCACTTGTTGCAATCAAATTACTTACATATCAAAAATAATCTTTGTAATATAGTACTACCTTCAATCTATATAAATACCGTTTTGGACATACATGCAATCGAGATCTTGAATTTTGACTATTAATAGCTTGAAAATATTATAATTGGAAACACGAGTCACATATGTAGTTGTGTCCTGAACTTATTTCGTAATAGATAATACTAATAATTATATTGTGTTTTACACATGGTACAATAGAAAATACGGGTCGGAGTTACATTTTGGAGATCTTGTCAACATCTAGAACATGGTTTTATGACCAAGAGTGAAACAACAGCTAATCAGAACTAACAAAAATATATTTGCAAGTCCTACTTCTGCAAGATCATAATGATTTTATATGAAACGAGTAAATATCCCATACCTGCCGAGCTTTGACCAATGAATTCAACAGGTCTGATACGTTTATCATCAATATTTTGTAGTGAGCAATATATTTCACTGCATTGCAAAGCAATCACCAATACATTCAATCTTTTATGATAAACTGTGGAACAGACAACAAAAGCACTACATCGTTTTCCAGCCATAATACAATGAATATTTTCTGGGCTATATAAGGATTGCAAACAAAATTCAACAAAACTGTATATACTTATTGAAGATTTCAGGACATTGCCAAAGACAAAAGAGTGACATTCATGTACAGTTATGACCCAACTTGTAAATGAACGAAAACGAAATTAGATAAATCTAAATCATTGCTTAAATCATCTAATAGTTCAGAGTTCACCAGTAAATGTTGGAACAAGAAAAAAAAATGTTCGAAGAAACTACTTAGTAAGAACCAAGACTACATTGTAAGGTTTGATTCTTACTTGACACTTCCCCGGAAATGGGAAAATATAATAATCCTCGAGTCCTTCGAGTCAGTCTTATCTGTATCAAGACAATCAGTACCTACCCAATCACTGTAACATGTAAACTTAATAATCTGTGCATCAGTTCAGTTGAGGTTAAGCAGCAGTTGGATTTCTTGGTGACATGAACTGGAACAGAAATCCTTCATAGGAGACATACATAAATCAACGACGGTTTAGTGCAGTGGTGTGTCCATTCGAAACAGATGACATAATTCCGCATTTGCCAAAATACTCCATCAAGTGTTTTGATAAATTGCAAACTGAACAGTCAAATCTAATAAACTTAAGACTACTTTGCTACAGAATAGTATAGTTTCAAAAGGCGGTCCTAGGCACTGCTTCGTCTAGGCACTTTCCTACCTAGAGGGATTTAGGCCATGATATATGCATGAAAGTTGGACAATTTGGAGATGACGGAAGATGAATTATGGCCATGGAACTCATGGATACATGATAATGCCAAATTCATGGTTTTATTATGTCAAATTTTCTCTATTTAACATGGCATTATTCTAGCCGACTGGAAAAGTTACAAACATCTAGGAACGCCTAGGCGCAGCCCGATAGCCTACCTAAGCATCTTTGAAACATTGCCTACAATCAACAAATGAACAGAACAACTATTGCCACACACATAATATTCAATAGAAAACCAGCTCCAATCATTAGGTTACACATTTTGCGATGTCAGACAGCTATTAGTTGTGGTTCACAAATGTTTCTATTCATTGTACATCTACTGGCGCATCATTGAATTCAGAGGATACACCATCAGGAAAATAGGTCACTTACCGAAGTAATCAACCATCTGCTTTATCAACACCTGTATTTTTGGAGTCGAACCTTGAGACGAGGCAAGCTTCATCTTTTCTTTTATTTGCCAGAAGAGTTCATTCTTGCGCATCAAATTTAATGACCTTCAATAAACAAGAACATTGCTAAACTTGAACATAGATAAAGCTTGCTTGTTAAAATAAATGCAGAAACAAAACAAGTATCAATTCCGTAAGCATCACAATCATAATTTTCTTGATTTATGAGGAAACACATTTAATACTAAACAAATCTCCAATAATCTTGGGGTATTAAATTCTGGAATAATCAGGTTTCCTGAACGGTCATTACAACTGTACAATATCGCGCAACCATTCAGAAATTCAACTGAATTATAGGTCTAGTTATTTCAGAAGGAACGCTGTGCAATTGAACAGGATAGGCAGAGTTTATTTCACTACTAAGATGCTTATTATAAATTTATACCAATAATTATGCATATAATTTCAGAAGTGCATGGAACAAGCGAGGAAAAGTACAAAACTCTATTTTTCTTCCCAGATTCCCTGTGTAATTTTCTTTGAAACTGATCTATTTTCTTAAATTTTATTCAAATTTCCTGCAACTACAACTTCCAACTCCAAACAACATTAGATAACAAATAATACTTAAATAAATAACAAGAGCAAACAACATATGGCAACTGGTCACATTGTAGCTACAGGTAATCATTGGTCAACATTGGTATCTGGCAAAATTATATAACCTTCTAGACAACCCAAATGGACTAAGTTGCACTGAACCATCGTATATCAAAATCACACTAAGGCTTTCAAAAATATTCCATACATCAAGAAAAGAGGTCTGTCAAGAATTTCCATAGTCTTACCAATGAGAATATTCCTCACATGCTACATATTTATGAGCCTACTTATGCATCATTTCATATAAAAGCACAGTATGTAGCAAAAATGTGCGCAGACAATACCCTTTATTCAACTTCCTTTCAAGAAACTGACGCGCTGGTTGGATTCCATAGCTCGAAAGCAACTTCCTGATGTGTAAAAGTGAGCCAAGAGCTACGAAAGACCTTGTGATTTCCCCTCTCTCCACTTCACGGATGTTTGGTGGGGGTGCTTCCTTGAATTTTTCCTTATATTTCAGAAGTTCAAATGGGGTCCACTGGCGAAATCATGTGAACAATAAATAATCAGCTAGAAGTGGGTGAATTAATGACCTATAATGGAAATCCATGTAACATAATGACCGACATTTTAAAGCAATGAGAAGCGCACTTTTGCATAATCACGATGATCAATCACGCCAGAATCACGCAGCCGATTAAGATGCGGGCGCATAATATCCAAAAGCATACCATCAACTTGAGTTGCATTGCTTCCCAAAGGGACCTACACTGGAACAAGTGACTTTTACCTCACAGAAGAACAGTGCATTACCTATTTACTTACCAAAGCTCATGCATACCTTCACAACTTTAACTTTGCGTGTGTTAACGTATTGCTTCACTAAAGAATCCTCTTCATCGCAATAAATCAACTCCGAAATGCATAAATTGTTTATAACACTTTGAATACCTGCATGCTTGGCTGAACCACAGACAGGATAAGATCGCAAATTTAGATGATGCCTTCATGTGGGCAAGTAAGTCTAATTTACAGAGACTTACATCCTGGTGTGGCAGTTAGAGCTAAAATCCTTAAAGGGACATGAGCTGCCAGCAACTGTGGATGTGAAAATAAAGATTGGTAAGCCAAGTTGCACAGCATTCAAACAACTATTTTACTTATATTATCATGAGTTAACTGAGCTAATAATGAAGGAAAATACTGATAAAAATAGGATTCTAAAGTACAGATAAACAAAGAAATGAGTGCAGTATTTGAAACATGCCTCTCGGATAGCAGTGCAGTAAGCAAAATTTCCTGAGGCACGATGGGCTTCATCTATCACCAAGCAAACTATTTGCTTTACCATGCATATACCTGTCAACACGGTATTCAAAGTGCAAAATTTGAGAAGAATTAATAACAATAGTGTTAACTGCATGATAAAAGTATGAAACACGAATATAAAACAAAAAATTCAACTCTAGGTAGAGTAGTTCTTAAGTGGTCAGTCCAAATATAATTGATGTTGATTTCAAAAGTAAGTTCATGTTAAGTTATCGGATCTTCAATTGATGGCAAAATGTATTAGTAAGAACAATCAAAGGAGATTAATAAAGATTGTCATGAATAATCAGAGATAATCACCAGATTTTATATCGTTCTGAAGAATTTGTGGAGTCACAAAGAACACTCTCTTTGACTTCCAGAAAATTGATCGACTGGAAGGGTTTCGATTCCCTCTCAAATCTATTGTACACTCCTGAATACAAGTAACAATGTCAATTTCCAGCATGGGGTACGGAGAAATTGAAGCAGAACAAGAATATTTATAGATAAAAAGGAAAACACCAACTGCAAAATTATTAAAGTACCTGTGGTATTCCCACTGTATTGTAACATGCCTCAATTTGCTGGGCAACAAGAGGACGCGAAGGGGCAGCAAATATTATTTTCCCTAAATTCCCATTTATGAGATAAGAACAACTTCTCAGCGTGTACTTTCTGAGAGAGTTCATAAAATACACCATCGGGGAGGTAACAGTTACAATTGAAAACAAAACATTACCTTCGGGGAACCATCGAAAGTAGTTGTACATCACTACCGCAGCAATAAAAGTTTTGCCAAGTCCAGTTGGCAAAGCTATTAATGAATTAGTAAATAGAGCCTTTTCAACCATATATTTCTGGTAGTCTCGGACTTGTACATTTGCTGCAACACATAAAGAATAAGCAAAAAAGTTTACAATTTTTTTTATTTGCTACTTGGGTTACATAACAACATAATTATCTGGCTAGGTGTAAACCCTTAGATATTTACAGTGCAAACATGGTTCTAGAAGGATTGAACTATAAACACAACAAAATGGAACCCTTAACAGGAATTTTTCAGAGGCTACTTTCCAAGTTGACTGATGTATTCATTTAGCTATTTGAATCTACAGGATGAAACTATGTGCATCCATGTTGAAATTGGGGGTTCCCATGGGATTTAGGCAGCCAACTGCTACAAAATCAAAGATTTCCCCATATAGATAAGCATCCTGAAAAAAAAATAAGATTGTTGCGCATATAAACATCACAATCCAGGCATAATTTAGTAGAATACATATATCCATTCCAGGCTATACTAAAATAGTGCTATTATCACAGAAAAAAATTAGCTGTTTCTAGGAGGCAAAATTAGCTGTTGTAACTGCATCGAGTAAAGCAATAGAATCAACAACATAAGCAACATAAAAATTTGAAATTTACTAATACTTGTGAGTGTTTGCAGTGCATATGTAAGGAATGCTAGGTTGATCATACCTAGAAAGCATATAAGCCACCACAGTCAAGTATCATCTTTTCTATTTATGTAACCAAACAAGTAATCCAATTGTACAAATAAAATAATTACCACTCACTTGAATAGTTGAACTAGTCCACATGTTGCCTGCCTCAGTATAGGACACTCAAAAATACAACAATCATAATGCACGCAATGCTTAAGCTACACCTAAAAGCTGAAATCATGGCATTGTTACAGTGTGGGGAACTATTTGTGATTGCCCAGACCCAGTAAAACCTGTGCATTCTGAATATATGGGTAAGTAATAGAAGAAACTCCAAACAGGCAAACACCCAACCTAATCCACCAATTACAGTCCCAAAATTTACGTTTGCTTGGCAACAAAAAACACACTGCCAAGGGTGGATAAACTCCTTGTCCATCTGCTCCAGCTGAAAGAGGTGGATGCTACAGTGAATGCAATGGTGCTCCAGGAAACTAAACTACTTATGCTAGATGTTATAGTTTTGGTTTGATTTCCTGTTGTAACTGCATTTCTGATATGGCTGTTCAAGAGCTCAGCAAACTCTGAGTTCAGTTTAGAGTCAGGTTCACCAATCATTTGGTGTTCATTACCAGCAAGCACTGCTGGGATTGTAATAATATGCCTGCTAATGTCGAGTAATAAAGCCTTAGTATCTTCACCAAATGAACGTGTTTTTTCAATATGGCCACACCCTTAAGCCAAACCCCAGCATCAGCATGCAACCACAACAAAGAACAAGCTATTGGCCAAATGCAGCAGAAGCCCAGAGCTCTCACTTGGATAGATCCACGTCTGCACCGCCTCGTGGTCCAGGGCCACGGCGCAGGGGGCGAGCTCGACCTCCACATTGGCCCGCCGCGAGCATCCCTTCTTAGTGCGGGCCGCAGGGCGCTTCCGGCCACCAGCCGGTGCCGCCGGCGCAGCCCTCTCCTTCTCCCGCTGCCTCCTGGTGAAGGACTCGACGAAGCGGTCCTCCACGGCCTTCTCGGCCGCCTGCCGCGAGCACCCCTCGCCCGCGAGGACACCTGGCCGACCCAAGCCGTCGCCACCAGGCTCCACGCCCGACGGCGGCGGCGGCGCGGGAGCTGAAGCGGGCGCGGGCGCGGGCCTCTCTTTCTCCTGCCGCCTCTTGGTGAAGGAGTCGACGAAGCGGTCGAGGGTCGACTGCCGCGCCGTGCCGCCGCCCGCCGCCGCCGTTGGTGGCCGGTGAAGCGGTGCTGTCGGCGAGGGCTCCGGGGGCCGCGGCGGCAGCGGATGATGCACCGGCGCGGGGGCGGGGGCGGGGGCTGAGAAGGAGGCGGAGGCCGACGCTCGGGCGCAGGCCTCGTCGATCTCCCGCACGGCGGCCTCCCAGTCGAAGCCCTGCGGTTAGGGTTGCGTGAGCGGGGACACGCGAGGAAGGGGGGACGGGGAGGGGGGGGGGGCGGCGGTGAACTTACGTCGTCATCGTAGAAATCGTCGACGGCGACCGGAGGAGGCTGGGGCGGCGGCGGCGCCTCCATTGGAAGCCTTCGGGAAGCTTCGCGAAGAAGGATTTGGGAATGGAGATTTGCCGATTGGGGAGAGGTGCGCGGGGGATTTGGGCGGGGAGATGGCGAGGTTTTGGAATTCGGGAGAGGGGAAGGGAAGCGGAGAAGACGATGAGCAAAATGGGCCGTTAGGCCAGCGAGGTACGGTGACTAGCCCGACCCAACAACTGCCTAGCGGGCCAAGCTTCAAGTCTCCAACCTTAACGAAAAATGGGCCCAGCTTCTGATGTTTGGGCCATCACTACTCTTCTGCTATGCCAAATGTAACCCAGCCCACCATTCTTCTTCCGCCGCCGCCATCTCCCACCATTCTCGCTCCGCGCCTCCGCCGCCGAGGTGATCAGGGGAGGTGATCCACCAGCGCACCCAGCCACCACGGCCGCCGGCCACCGCCTCCGTTCCAACCGAAACCATGCCCGCCAACGATGCGACCGCGGCTCCTTCCTCCCGCCGCCGCCCGCGTCGAGGGTCCCGGCGCCCCGCGCACGTCCTCCTCAACACCGAGGCCGTCGTCGGCATCCACAGCAGCAGCAGCACCGCGGCCACGGCCCGCACCAGGAACGGGGAGCTCGTCCATGTGTCGTTCCTCCTCAGGCGCCCGCCGCGGCCGTCCACGCTCTTCGCGCACAGCCCCGACATCAACCCGTCCGTGCCCCCGCGCATCATCTACTCGGTGGACGACCTCCTCCTCCTCCGCCTCAACATGGGGTCCGGCCCCTCGGCCCTGTACGACAAGGACTTCGACTACTTCGTCTACCGTGCCGACCCCGCCCACCCGTCGCTCCAGCTGCTGCGGCGCCCGCACCCCTACTTCTACCACACCGACGTCGGCCTCCTTCCTCGTCCGGGTGGCCACTACACCATCGCCGCGCTGAATCTCACCGGCACCGTTCATCAGTTCGAGCTCCACGTGTTCCACTCGGATACCTCGACCTGGACCAGCAGGGTGCTGTAGGTGGCGGCGCCGCAGGAGGACTTCCCGGTGAAAACTCCCCGGAACTGCGGCCGGCTTCTTCTTCACCATACGACCACCGTGATCACCATCGGAGGCGAAGGCGGGACCATGGGGTGGGTCGATCTTTGGCGTGGCATTCTGCTCTGCGACGTGCTCCATGCCGAGCCCTCCCTCCGTGGCGTGCCGCTCCCCTTGCCGTTGGTGGAGATGGGCTATAACTACAGTTTGGGAATGGAGTTGGGCAACCCGGCGCAACGCCGCGGCATCGCCTTCATCAGGGGCAAGGGCTGCCTCAACTTTGTTCACTTGGAAAGTACGGAGGAATGCTTTCCGGAAGTGGATGAGGAAACAGAGTCGATTACAGTCCGAGTGGATGATTGGGCGCTCACCACATGGAGCAACAAGAAGATGAGCAACTCCCTGGAGGATTGGCACAAGGAATCCGTGGTACAAGCTTCCAGCATCGCAATCGACCCGGCGATTTCACGGATGCTGAAGGACACTGGTTGCTGCGTGTACCATCGGATAATGACGCTGCAGCAGAGCAGCGAAACCTGCAGAACCTCTCGATCTATCAGCCCACTCCCAGCATCACTAGTGAAAATGTTGTTTACTTGGTAGCCAGGGAAAAGTTCAGTCACCCAAAGGCATGGATCCTTGCTGTTGACATGAAGAGTGAAGGCAGAGTGCAATCTGCGGCTTACTTTGGTATTCGACAATACTTTGGTCTTGATGTCATATATTGCCCTAGCAGAATCTCCAAGTATATGAATCCAGTGAAGTATGAAAAACCAGCCACTACCCCAGGTAATTAACCTTTTTTACTGCAGATGCAAATGCCTACTCCTTAGACCTTCATCAGTTTGATTCTTAATTGTCCATACATTATAATTACACTGTTGTGACATGTGCTTAACAACTTTGGGCCGTGACCTTTGTCACTAAATTGCTTTTCAATTTGCTTGTCTTCTTATTAGTTACCTATTGCATTTGATTTGGTTGTAGTGTCATCTGCTTCTCTTGTGGATGACTATAGTACTGCTTTGACTATATATTTGCAAGAACTGCTGATAGCTTGGATCGGACACCTTATCCTTTACTTTACTACCCTAGTTAGTAATCTTACAAGTAGATCAATTATATTAATTTGAAGTAGAGAACAATGGACATACTTTAGCCGGCAGTGGGGCAGGGTGCTCGGTACAGCAGGAGCGGATGGTGCGGTGTGGCAGCAAATTTTTATATACGCGTATGTACATTTATTTTTATAAATACACGTATACAATTCTAATCCTATAAGCATCTCTGAAATATCGAGTCAACAGTTTCTCGAGGTTGACGATATCACTATAAGTGTATCATTGTTGACGGGTACGTCACCTATCATTGAAAGAATAACACCGGTTAAATTCTAGAATAATCTAGAAAAATATGAGAACCCATGTCGAGTCTACAATTTGAATCCGAATAGGCAGGTTCCACCGTAACAAACCTTACCAGGGGCTCGTGACGCGGCGGCTAGGCCCCTTCGCTCTGGCCGTGCTGCTGCTCAGACGCAGACAACGTGCGCCGGTTGCCATGCGTATCTAGTTCAAGTTAGCTACTGCACATTTTTATTAACTTGATATTTATAATATAGCGTTTGTTATTCTTAAAAAGGAAATTGTGCATACTTACGCCCCTAACCAATAGGTTAGATAACGTATTAACGAAAGGAAAGACCAATTGATCATTTGAATATGTACAATAAATTTTGAGTTACCGGTGAACTTTTTCTTATACGCGCAAAAAGTAAAACATATGTGATTAGATCTGCCCTTCATGTATTTAGTTAACTTGAAAAAAAATACTGTAGCTAATTTAACCGTGGTGCAGTAGTTCTATGATAGACACCTAAGTAGCTAAGTTGTAGTGACCTTAATTGCTTCTTTTTAGCGTGTTTTGACATAAGTATTGTTGTTGCTATCAATGCAAACGCATATGTTGATTATACAAATAAGACAAAGAAAAGTGTTATGAGAAAAAGTTAGGTTCACTAACGTCCTATTTTTTTATTTTTTTCGATTCTGTATTAGACATAAAATCTACTTCTAGGTCTCGCCCATCTTCCAACAAAAACTGTTAGGAAGCTATTTACTAACAAAAGTGGTGCCGGAGATGATGATGGTGATAATAGTGCAGATGCTTATACAAAAATTAGGTAATTTCTTGCACCATCTTTACTCATTGTGTCCTTTGCATGTCCTAATTATATAGCACTAAGTTACACAATTAATATGGTTAATTTTTTGTTGCTTTACAACCCAAGCGAGGATGCATAACCAAGTTACATAATTATCTAGCCATCTTATAATACCTCCATATCATTAGTGCTCTCTTCACATCACGGATATTATTATCTATTATCAAACTCACTTCCCCAACCGACTTATAATAAACAACCTTTTAAAAATATATAAGCATATTTTTAAAAAATCATAAGCACATTTGAACAAAGACAAAGCATTTTCTACCATGAAAAAAATTACCATCTAAACATATGCAAGTGGGATTTTATTTTAAAGGTACCGTTGGGAGGAACATAGTGGTCTAATCGGATATTTACTTGGATGCTTGCTTTTGAATTATGACAATTTTAAGTTTTGAAACCATATTGTATGTTATGTGTCATCTAATCGAACCTTTCTCTGCATATAGAAGTGTGTCAGTATGGAAAAGAGAGAGAAGTGAATTGAAGTCACTATGGAAGAAAGAGAAGTGAAAATGGAGTCATCCGCATATGGTGCTTGGATGGTCACAAACATGTGGACATTAGCAAGCCACGTGATGTCTATAATGTAGTCCTTCCGCACGGTTATCTGTAGAGAAGTCTTTACCATTATTTTGTTATAGATACTTTCTATGCCTAATATTAGGGTCATGATAGGGTGCGCAAAGCGTGCTGAATGTTCTAGTGTCTGAAAATATGAATGTTGGATTGTTGGTTAATCGACAAGGTAGTGTTGTGTTGGATTGTTGGTTAATCGACAAGGTAGACTAGTCTTTGGTCCATGATTTTTTTTAAAAAGTCTTTGGTCCATGAAGTGTGTGTTCTAAAGGATTATGCTTCTTTTTTACTATACTGACTGTTTTTACCAATAATGCTAAGATGTCAATATAATAATAAGTATTGACAATGCAAATTCAACAAATTTGTAGGAAGGCTTTGCTATGTCTTAATGGAATTGATGTTTGCATGCAAATAGAAATAATTTTGTATAAGTACTCTCAACTCCAGTAGTGTACATGTCCTATAGGATTATGATTGTTTTCCTTTTTTATTTAGTCGAGACTTGATGTTGTGTTTCATATGTTCCCAGTTGAATTTATTATTAGCACTTGTGAAGATTCCATGACAATCACATAATGGAAATGAAAATATTTTTATTGGGAATGACCCGTTGCATCTAAATCAAATTACTGTTTCCTTTCAGAAAGGAATAAGTATTTCATATGTTGTAGTTCACCAAGTATTTATGTTGTTCACTGTATGCTGTAACAGTTGACGAGGATGTTGAAGAATTAGGTGAAGTTGGTCAGTAGCAGGATGTTGAAGAATTAGGTGAAGTTAGTGAGGAGGAGTTGAATTTGATATTAAAGATGGCTATGGTGATCTTGTGATGTCACCTTTTATATCTATTCAAGTTATAAGGCTGGAGTACTATATGCTTGTGGATTTCCTCTTGCCTCCATCGAACCAACTTGTATGGTCATGAAATTACTGTTGATGAATTCTCCTGAGTTTTAGAGTATTTTTTGCCTGCTACTCAGCCAATGCATGATATATATTGCATGGATCCTTGCTGTTGACATGAAGAATGAAGGCAGACTGCAACCTGCGTCTTATTTTGGCATTCGAAAATACTGTGGTATTGATATCATCTATTGTCCTAGTATAATCTCCAAGTATATGAATCCAGCAAAGTATGAAAATCCAGCTACTACCCAAGGTAATTAGCTGCTTCTATAGCTGCAAATGCCTACTCCGTGACCTTCGTCTTCTTGGTTCTTAATTGTCAATACGTTAGAATTATTTTTGGGAAAGCATGCGTTACATCTCAATTAAGTAACGTTTCTCATTTAGAAAAAAGGAAGAAGTATTTCATATGCTGCTTATTACCTCACCAAGTATATATTAATGTTGTTTGATTCTATAGATGCTACAATTAATAGTTGCAAAGTGTGCCGAAGATTCAGATGGTGAAGCTAGTGCAGTGGAGGTGATTATGTTACCGGCCTACCACTACTAGGGGGCCAGGCCAAACGGCCCAAGTAATCTTCACAGTGATAGAGTGGCTGGAAAACTATGCTTCTGGATTTCCTTTGATTAGTTTTTCCTTTCTTTCCTAGTTGCTACTCAAATATTTATATGCATGCTATTATATTGGGCCTACGTATATGACAAACATTGGAGCACACAGATAGTTCGTCCCACTAGCAGCATATAGTTCCTCTGCAATGCATTCACGTCTTCTCACCTTATTAGCCCCTGTCCATCAAACACCTAGCTATTTTTTTTGGGGTGTCTAGTTAACACTCGGCCATTTTTTTTCTTTCAGTTTTCAATCAAATTTCCACCTAATATAAGTATGACATGTCATCCACGTGAGTTTTATATCACCCAAAAATGGTAGAAAACATTTAGCTTTCTCATCGAATTTCAAGTCAAATGAACCAGCAACGAATAATTGAGTGTAAAGACCAGGACCCATCAATCGAGTTTTGACCAACTGCACAGAATCATTTGATGCTCAGTTTCTTTTCTCTTTCTGCAGTACAATTATAGCTGATGATTCACCTATAACTTGGTGATGGTTGTTTCACTCTATTCCTGTACAGAACCGGCTCATCCCAATAAACTTTGTTGGTACCATGGGCTTGGGTTCATGGTTTGACGTGTGTGACAGTTAATGAAACTGTGCCCAACCAATAAAGTAACTGCTAGGATATCAGATTCCAGAAACAGAATTATCAGTAACATTGAGGTACAGAGTCGAACTAATGTGGATGGCCGAGTGCACAAACAGCACCATCGCCGCGGGGCAAAGAATGGAAAGGGCGGTGAAGAAGGAAAAGAGACAAAGCATGAAGCACTTCCCATGCATAAATGTGTGCTTCGAATCGATTCCGTCACGGCAGCACCTGAGCCTGGTTTGCCGCTACAAAGCGGAAGCCACCGTTCGATCCAAAGCCTTGTCGCCGCAGCTGCTCCGCCGAGATGGCCAAGAACGATGCCACCGCCGCCAACATCAGCATCTACATGGACATCGACCCCGTGCTGTGGCGCCGCTACAACTACACCTGCGGCCTGCGCAACACGGCCCTCGCCGGCATGATCCTGGTGTCGCTGCTCTTCGTCCCGCTCGCCGCGGTCCTGCTGTGCCGGCTCCCAGGGCCCGCTTCCGCGCGGGCGCCGGCGCCCGCGGCAGACGATGAGGCCGGCGGCGACCTGCCGACGCTGCGGCAGTCCGTGTCCGTCGTGTGGTCGGTCTCGCTGCTTCTCTGCTTCTACCTCTCCTTCTGGATCTACACCTTTTCGCGCACCATGGGCGCCGCCGCCGTCTTTTCCTCCGCGTCTCGTACGGCGCCACGCTGGCCTACGCCGCCGCGGGCCTCGTCGGCCCCGCCGCGGGGATCGCCGCCGCGCACCTCAGCACGACGGCAGCGAGCGCGCCGCCGACGAGGCCGCCGCGCTCCCAGCCTGAGCGACGAGCAGATGCTGACCCACTTCTACTGCGTCTTCATGTCGAGCCTGTTCACCCAGTTCGTGGCCGCGCGTGTGGTGTGGCTGGTCTTCTTCCCCTCCTATGGAGAAGGGAACCTGTTCATGATCGTGCTTGAGCTTTCAGGACTGATGTGGTGGATCCTCTACTTCTGGGCTACGCACATGATCTTCTACTTGCTGCACGAAGCTCTCGTCTCCCGTGATTTCATCCTGCGCGTCCTCTTCTACTACATGGGGTCCATGCTCCCTGTCGCTGTATTGTCTGGTCTGCTGTTGGGCCCCTGGTTTACGTGTACTGCTTCGGGTTGGAGATGATGGCCATGGCAGCATTCTTCGGGTACATTCTTGCCGTCAGCGCGCGCTGCAAGGATATCTTGGCAAGGTAACGACGGAAAACTAGTCCTACTCTTATTTACCTCCACCTAGTGATAATGTTTCATCAGTTCAACCACTAGCTAGTCTCACAGGAGCAGACATAGAAGAGTTATGTTCAGATAGAATACAAGTGTGTCTGCTTGGACAGATTAGTACTCATTTTCGGAAACACGCAGCAAAGAAGTTGCGCTGCAATCTTTAACTAATTGACTAGAAGCGTTTTGTCTAGTGTGCATTTTTGTAACAGCTACTAATACTGGATTGTGTGTTAACAAATTTGCCATTGGGCAGGGACCAACCGCTACTGAAAGATCTGGAGCTTGGCGACGTTGTTCAGGAATCGGCTTCAGCCTCAACAACCGGAGAAAATGCTTGACCTCGTAGCTACTGTGTGTCACTTTCCATTTTCAAGAACACCTCGGATTGCTCGACAAACCGCAACCTATCTCTGCAGTGACCATATATATAGCTATCTAGTTCTTGTATGCCTTTCAGTCCCAAACATATTTGTGTACTGATAGTACTCTCTACTACCGTGTCCTCTATCCTGTAAATATATATATTAGTAAATTGTGTGATAAATTGTACCTTTGCTTATGCTTCACCTCCAGTAGGCTACATATGTTTCAAGGATTTATATTTCAAGTTTATGTAGAAGATCAACTGGAAGCATGCTGTCCTCTTTACTGAACCAATTCAGACTTCAGAGTACATCAGAAAGATAACGGACCGCGCCGCCTTTACCAAGGGCTGGCGCCACCATTGCTGCTGCCGTTCCCGATCATGCTATTGCTCCAGAACCCCGTGGTCTCATGGCCAGCGGTCACCACGCCGCCGTCATCTCCTTGATCAGCCCCGGCGGTTGCGTCCCCAGCCGCGCTCGCCGCCAGCGTCAAGTCCTCGAAGGGGAAGAGCAGGCTGCTACCCGCGCTCTCCTGCACGCCTCGCGTGCCGTGCACGTGCGTGACCGGCGGCGGCGCGGGCATGCGAAAGCGAAACTCGCCCAGCCCGAACCCGGCGGCCACGTGCTCGGCGGGCATCCCTAGCTGCGCGTCGACGTAGCAGCCGGCGCTCCTGAGCAAGTCCATCGCCGAGAGCACGCCCACGCCGCTTCTCGCGGCGCCGTTGCCGGCCGACACGGTCGCGCCGCTGGTCCCCAAGCTCGGGAACGCCGCGAACTCCGGCGGCTGCAGCAGGCCGCGGCCGCCGTGGTGCGGGAACGCCAGCTTGAGGTCGCGCGCGCCCTCGTGCACCAGCCTGGGGTTCTTGGCAGCCAGCCCCACGGGAATCGTGCCGGAGGCGGAGGGGGTGACTGCTTCGGTCGCCGCCGCCGACACGGCAGAGGACGACGCGCGGTTCTTTCTCCTTGAGCCGCCGCCCACGGGGACGTTCCGGAGCGAGCCGCCCTCGGTCCAGTAGCGGCGGCAGGTCTTGCAGAAGTAGCGCGGCATCCGCAGGCTGTAGTTGTTGTAGTAGCAGAACTTGGTGTTGGTCGAGTTGCAGCGCGGGCAGTTGAGCGCTGCCTCCTTCCGCGGCCGCTCCCTGCGCGCCGCCCCTGCAGCCATGGCCGGAGCCGGAGCCGGAGCGCCAGGACTCTGGTCCTCGTGCCGCTGCGTGGGATCCATGAATGCAAAGCACTTCTTGCGCGTCGTGTTCAAATCGCTTAGGAAGGAGGAGCGAGAGAGATCGACGAGCTCAAAGAGGCGATCGATTGCTTCAATTCCCCACCTCCCTCAGGCCTCCTCCTTCGTGCTAATTATAGCATCTCGATCCTGCTGTAGTGGTGAGATTCAAAGATGCAACGCGTCTTTTGCGCGTGATATATATGGATCAGTCAATCTTCTCTCTACTCCCACACGTGCGGCACACAGAGTTTGAATCAGTCCGTGGCATGCGTGGTGGTGACGGCATTGCCAAAGGCTCATCAATCTTCTTAACACGCCTTTGCTTTGTTAATTAATAAGCATGTTGGCCTATATTAGCGTAACTTGTTCTTAGCTTTTGTTGTGTTAGTAATTAAGCAAGTTGCAGTAAGTTACATTTGCTCATTTGTTCGGTTTCGAACGTCACAAAAAGTGCCGGGACACGGAACCTACGTACGCGCATGTCCTAGATCGCCTTTAAAAATGTTTTGAGACCTATGTTGGCGTGGTAGTTCAGCAAAACTGCATGCTGGTCATTTTTAAAACCTATGTGGAGTAAATGCGGCTAACTTTCTTTTTGTCCAGCAGACTGAAACCAATGTTATGTTTACACATTACTCGCGAGCCACAGCGGCCTCAATCGATCTGAAGCATCTCCCCTTGTTCCTTCGGCCATCTCATCACAAAGACTACTCATCACTCCCTCATCATTGCCTCCTCTTCGCATTTCAGCATCATCTCATTCCTTTATTCCTTCCCCATCAGACGGATACGTCTCTACCACTCAGCTATATATTGGTGGTGCCATCACATTACGAAAGACCGTTCTACCCCTTATGGGATCCCTCTAGGCCTAGAGGATAATGGTGGCCCCGAAATACTCATATATCTTGTTGGCATCTACATATATCCGCCATAAACTTGTGGTTTTCAGTTGCTTGTTGTGCAGAAAAATTGTTAATTAGTAATGTTGCACTTTAAGTTAGTAAAGTTTCAGAAGTTATGTGTATTGGGAGGATTTCTCCCAAAATGGATTCACCAGTGAAGTCAAAGGCAAGAAGCAAAAAGAAAAGTTGTCTTCACCTGGCTTCCAGTTTATTTTTTTGTCATAGTTTGAGAAAAAAAACGACTTTGCCATGAAGTTGGAGCAGATAAAAAGCCTCCCAAATAGACCCTTAAATTGATAACGTGGTTTTTCCTACTACTAGTAGTTTTTGTTTGCATCATATAGTTTATCAGCACGGGGAACACATATTTCTAGGGCCAATGAATATGTAGCTCGAGAAGAAATTTTGTAGAAGGGATTGCAAGGATGGAAGTGAGTGTATGTACCACAGATCAAAGGCCTGAATTATCCGATGACCTGACTTGCCAGCTGGGTGATGAGGAAAAAGAAGGGTGATTCGGACAATACAACTTATATGTTTTGTTATAGAAGTTGCATGAGATGTGGTATGCATGTTAGCATAACTTTAGTTTCGACACGGAGCCTACACGCAAAACATGTAATTCACCCTTACTGCCATTAAAAAATCTGTGTGATTTTAAAATAATGCTGCCTCACTTTGTGGTGTGAGCACGTGGTGAAAGTGCAATGGTTGAGCTCAATGACCTGGTCATTTTAAAGCTAGCATGGATGGTTTGTTTGCTTCAACACCTAAGCAAAACGTGAGATAGTTCTAATTATGCTAATCCTAAGATACCCATTAATGAGATTTGTCCTCATCGTTTCTCCACATACAAATTGAGTTTCAAAATCAAATTTTATGAGTAGAACTGCTTTTTGAAAAATACAGTATATTAATGGACTGCAACAAGTGAAATAGCTTAGGAAGTAAGTTAGGGTTAAGTATTTTTAATGGAGTTAAGCGAACAAAATGTATTGTTGGTGTAGGAAAAATGGACTTCTCCTTTTCCATTTTAGCTAGGACTGTTCAAGATCACTAAGACACTTGCTACGTATGTGTAAGCATAGCAGAAACAAAAACTAGAACAAAAAATGAAAATTCTACAGTGTATACTTAAGCAGGTGTAAATTTTGAATTTGATTAATTGATACTCAGTGTCATCATACCTACAATGGTAGAAGGTAGTATGCCAGTCCTATATATGTGAAGAAGAGTCCTTCATGCCCTTCTCAAATCTAGTGCTATCATGATAAGGAGGGATGCCTCAAGCCGCGTATACTGGATAAGCGGACCTGAAAAGAAGCATACGAGTGCGTAGGTGGTGGAATTAACGACAACTAGAGACAGAGAGCTAGAGAGAATTAATTTGAAGGAATCAACAACAGGACTACCAATCGTAGCTAGAGGAACGACCCCATCCTACATAGAAGCACAAGTCCTCGCATGTCAGCCACCATCAAGGTCTGCGTACAGCTCGGCCCTGCATTCCGTGCATGCTCGACTTGTTCACGGATGGCAAGGACCCTGCGATTGCTGGTTTCGTTGAATCGGGACTACAAGCAGCTGCATGAAGACATCTTCGGCAATGCAAGGAGGCGCTCCAAGTGCAATAAATGCTGAAATTGGTTTCCCTCGATCACCGTGCGGAAGGCTCACAGGCTGTTGCAACGCGATTACCAACGAGAGGTTCTAGGGCTTTGGGCTAATGCGTCCCTCTTGTTGGAATGGTATCATCAAATCGACAGGTAACCTTAGTGAAGCAACTGCAGTGGCGACTCCCCATCGTGGAACCACGCGCGTACCAACGAAGAACTGTGGTACTGGCGATCTGGGTTGCGGGAAACATTGAGAAATCGGTGGGACATTGGGACTTTGATCTGGAGGAGAGGAGGAAGATGAAATGGAGGAGAAACTTATCAGATGAAGAAGATTACAACCAGGAGCCTTGCTGAGAGCTCCATATACAGCACGAGATGCCAGCCACACCAGAACTTGAGAGAAGTCAGAGAGAGGAGATGAACCCCGCACACAGCTTGCGGAGAGAGGAAAAGATAAAGAGCAAAACACACGGTCACCAGAAGAAAACCCCACGAATGAGCCATGGAGAGAGGAAGGCACCACATCGAGCAGATGATGGGGGAGTTGGATGGTTGGCTAGGGTAGAGAGGAAGAGCAGATGGAGGTGAGATCTAGTCGCTCAGACTTATTTCCCTTGGCTGCTTCCTAGAAGAAGAGGTGGTGGAGAATGGAGGCCGCACTAGAAGTTAAAACCTTTTGGCATGATTTTGTTGGGTCAGGAGAGAGAGAGAAAATGAGGGAGAGAGATAGAGGAACATGTAATCGCGCATGGGATCTCATTGGACCCAGAGGTCAACTAGCCTAGCCTAGCAGAATGGAGACACAGTCTCTTCGTTCTACATCCCTTCTCTGTTAGGACACAACATGCCAAGGGCACCCATCCATCTGGTAAGATGCAATGGTTCATAACTCTTTCAAAAGACTAGTACACTTACATTATGTATTAATAAATATTCTGCTACATATTTGACAATTGGCATGAATGAATGAATGAAATAGATATTATGCAGTTAATCAAAGGATTCTAAAAATCCATAAAAGATCCTTCAAGGACTCATTCTTTCCTTGAATGAATCAAAATCTCAACAAATAGAAATTAAATCTCATACTAAGTATTAAATATCTAAGGTAGACAATATTCCTGAATGGATATTAAAAGTCTTAGTAAGAGCAAATCCTAGTAAGAAAATAAAGTCATTAAATGACTTATTATTCACTTTCCAAATAAAGAGTTCACATAAAAGCTCAAATTAATGTGAAAAGGATCGTGTAAATTAATTCTCTCTTGCATAAGATAACTTTCATAGAAGAGAAATGTTATTCTTGAAGAATTACAAAATCCTTGAAGTAAACAGTCAATGAGTGCCTTATCAGATGATTCCTGAATAAGCACCAATAATCCTGAGGATATGAATGAAAGGTTGTACAAACTTGATTAATCGAAATAAAAATACATTGAGGAATCATTTGCTTTTGAATGTACCATGTTAGCACCTATAAGTGCATTTGTTACTAGCTGCCATTAATAGCAAGTATCCTCACATACCATAGAAGGTATATTGGTGATTGGCAAGTTGAATTATCCCCTCAAATACCAATTGAAGACTCATTATCTATAGTGGAACAAACTGTAATCCTATGATCCACTGAATAGATCATTGGCTTTAATTTAGAATCCCCAAATTCTCTGAAAGGATAAAACTTTATTTCATTGCACAAATTAATAAGTGGTTATTACTGATAGAAGCATTGCTCCTAAATATAATCTAGAAGAAATATAAATTAAGTCTCTGAAGACTAAACATTGTGGTACTTGAATAATACTACTCATATACATTTCTGAAGAATGCAAGTAAGGAATTTTGAACATCAAAGTTCAAATAATGCTATTATAAGGGGATCATATATTTTATCATGATTAGATTTAATTTATGTTGTATTACCTAGAAGGAATCAACTCAATGGTTAACTTTTGAAACTACCATGAAGGTACGCCACTTAATTGTTTAAGATCATGTAGATCTATATTGCAAGAACCATAAAGTTCATGCGTACGTCTTGAAGATTAATCAGTATTGAAGAATATCATTATATGATAATATATAACCACAAATATCTAACATTGAATTTTTTCCCTTTGTAAGTTCTTACTTGAAAGTTTCTCACATAAGAATTTTGATAAGGTAACATGTGCAATTCAATTGCGGTTGATATGTACTCTTTTCTCCAAGAACCATTTTTTTCATGAGTTTTCAGATAGAGTTTTTGATGAGGCATATGCAGGTGCGGTAATCGTCCAAGAGGAGTGTTGTAAAACAACCAGACTCGGAGTTCAGAAGGAAAGGGGAACAAGAAGTCCTAGTACTACTCCGGTTGGTTATGGGCTCTCTTACCAAAACTCTAGGGTTAGTTCGAAGTATATATACGAGGTAAATCATAGATATTCAGAGAATAAAAAATAGCCCTCATCATGTGTCTTCTACTTTTTTCTGTGCTTATCGTGAGAGATGTGATAGGGAGATAATCTAACCGTTGATGACATATTTCACAATAGGTTTCTCCCAAAATGACTTCACCGGTGAAACTAAAGGCAACCAAGAAAAAAAAACTAGATTCATCCGGCTTCCAGTTTATTTTTATCTGGATTTGGTAAACAGCTTCATCATGAAGTCAGAGTAGACAAAAATCCTCCCAAACAGACCCTTAACTTATTAATGTGGTTTTTCCTACTGCTAGTTTTGGTTTGCATCATAGGTCATGGATTTCTAGGGCCAATTAACATATATATGGCTCGAGAAGAATTTTTATATATAGAAGGAAATCCAAGGATGGAATTGAGTGTACCACACAAATAGATCAAACAGCCTGAATTATCCGAAAATAGCTTGGCTTGCCAGCTCGGTGATGAGGAAAAAGAGCAGTGGTTCGGAAGGTATGACCTATATGTTTTGTTATTTAAGCAAGTTGCAAGAGATTTAAGCATTTAAAGATGACTGCTTGACCAGTTGGCCGCACGTCCTCCTACCTGCCGGTCAAACCAAACAGGCCATCATCAGATCACCAGCGTCCTGCCCGCGTGCGCGACGAGGACCTGCTCGATGAGCTGAGCTCCATCAGATCCTATAAATACCTCCACTCCCTCACTCCCGCTTCCACCATCGCATCGCAGCAGCCTCTCTCTCAAGCTCGCAGCAAGCAAACCTCTCATCAAGGCCAAGCCTCCAGCCCCCTCCAACCAAGCTTCGCCATGCAGAACTCGACGGTGAACCAGAGGAAGCATCGCCCCGCCGTGGCTGCCTCCCGTGCGCCCACGAACGGCACCACCTCTCCTCCGCCGTCGCAGTCGCAGAAGCAGCGCGCCACCAGCCTCGTGGAAACCGCCGCTCCAACTCCAAGTCCAGCCCCCGCCGCCGCCGGCACCCGCTTCGCCATGGCGACTCCGACGACCGACCCGGGCGCGCCTCGCCTCACGCACCCACACGACGCCAGTACTGCTCCGCCGCGGCAGCGAGTCGGGCCCCTCGAGGAGACCACGACGCCGCCGCCCGGGCCCGGCGCCCGCTCCGCCACGGTGGCGGCACCACCGGACGCGAGCGGGATGCGTCGTGCCGCCGCGCCCGCGACCTTCTTCCCCCCGGCTACGACACCGGACCCGGACCGCCGCCGCGAGCCGGGCTCCTTCGCCGCGGCGGCCACGGGAACGAACCCGCCGCCACCGATGGGCGCGGGACGAGTTGGTGGTGGGCGCCCGCGTCCTGCCCAGGCGGCGGTCGTCGTCTCCTCGGCCCCGCCGCCGCAGGTGGCGCCGTTCGACCCGCTCGACCCGGACGCCAAGCCGCCGCGGCGGGTGCTCAGCGAGGAAGAGGTGTGGCGCTGCGAGATCGCGCGCCAGGTGCTGCGGAGGAAGATCGACCAGCAGCCTGGCGTCATCACCGCCGAGTTCAAGAAACTTCCGGTACCAACTTTACCTTTAACCTTCTGATTTTCATCGCAGAGTATTTAAACCGTCTTGTACATAGCTTCCTTTTGAATCAAGTACTGCAAAATCATTTTGCATTTCGCCACCGGATTCTAAGCTATGAAGTCTTTCACATCTTCTGGTTTCAGGCAAGACTGGATGTCCTCAAGAACACTGAACTGTTCACTGCTGCTCGCGACAACGCTAACTGGAAAAGAAGAAACCGTCACAGGAACGTTTTGCCATGTGAGTGGGCATTACAAACCTGCAAAAGCTCTGGCCATGTGTGATGACCAATTAGAGATCCACTTGACTTATGCATCTCTCTGTTTTCATTTTTCAGTTGATGAAAACAGAGTGCGACTGCAAACTTCAGAAGGCAACGATTACATCAATGCAAATCATATAAAGGTACAAAGTGGTGCATGCATTCCTTATTGGAATTTACTTCTTATTACTTCTACCCAATTCAGGGTTTTTCTTCTCCTTTTATTCTAATTGGGATTGTGGCATCTAAATTTTTCAGACGGAAGGCAACGATAAAACACGTTTTATTTCCACTCAAGGTCCAAAACCACAGACGTTTGCACATTTTTGGCAGATGATCTATGAGAACCGCTGCCCAGCGATTGTGATGGTCACGCCAGCTACCCCTAAAAAGGTAATGATGCTGTTGAACGCTTTCTCTCTGAATTTCTATGGAGCATTCCATGCACAGTGCATTAATACAGTTACTCACAAATGATTGCAGTGTCACGAGTACCTTCCATTGAACAAGGACTTGGAAGAAGATTATGGAGAATTCAACGTCAAGATCACAAAGACAAGATACGATGACCCGCTAGAGTTGCGTAGTGTGAAGATACAGCGAAAGAAGGTTGGTGTATTTATAGAGGCTGCTGTGTGCTACAAAAATTCTATGACTCAAATATCCTCTGAACTGATATGATTCTTCATGGTGCAGTCCGATAGAGTGCACTCTCTTCTGCACATTCGGTACTCCGACTGGCGTGCCGGACGACAGCACCGCTGTACGACAAATCCTAAACAGATTATATCCCATTCCAAGGGATCACCCGATCGTTGCACATTGCAGGTTCATTCATATCAGATGAATTGCATGCGTCCTTGTTCACCTGTTTTCCATGCTCTAGCTCAGTAGTATTGTTTGTGTTCTGTTTCTGCAGTGCTGGAATCGGAAGAGCTGGTTCTACTATCACCATCTTGAATACAAGAGGATTCTGCGTGGTGAATGGTCCGCTCTGGAACTTTTTGAGACTGTCAAGAAATTCAGAAGCCACGGTAATGGATGTTCATTTACTTCAATTTCCGGATCATGAATCCTGCAGGAACAGTACAAGTTTTGCTACCGTGCGGTTGCAGATGAGGTGAAGGACTTGATATTGAACTCGGAACAGTGAATTGCTAATTTTCAGGTCCGTACTTTGTTACAAACATCTGAGGTGCTACCTGTACACAACATCTTTGTTACACAAAGATATACTCCGTGTTGGAGTCTCACATTTCTTCTCAAATCATGTTGTTTCCTTGTAGGGGGAGTTATGCCAGTCATATGAAAATGGGCCGCCGTAAGCGGAATGCCTGCTTCCCCTGTATTCCTGGATCTGAAGTTCATCGCTTCGATCTTACATGCTGTCTAGTTGTGGGTCGGATTGTTCTGTATTTGCTTGTACCCTGCGTTCTAGTTCTGATTGTTCTGTATTTGCTTGCATCTTGTTTGTGCAAAACGTGAGGTTGAGCGGTTGTGAACCTGTCTTTCTGTAAACCATATGAAAGCTCAGTTGCTTGTGTACCGTTTGTCATTTTGTAAACCTATGCATAGGCTTGATTGGTTGTGGTTCGTGGACTGCCCTGTTGTGAATATTGTGGACCGCCTCTCATCTGAAAGCTTGAGTCAGTTTCTGATCTGCCTATCGTTCCTTCAATCTTTGATGCAAGTATGAGAATCCTTCGTAACCAGTTCGGAGCATCTTTGGTTCACATCCTGTGAACTAGAGAGTTGTACACTTGATCCGAACCTGCAGCAGGCATCTGTCTTGAACTCTAAACTCTAGACATATTATGGGCCCGAAACTTTAGGCGGGAAAAGAAGAAATATTATGGGCCGGCCCGAGCATTCAAAATGCCGGCCTCCTCATCATGCCA
The DNA here is from genome assembly GCA_032594955.1 of Panicum miliaceum. Taxonomy (NCBI): domain Eukaryota; kingdom Viridiplantae; phylum Streptophyta; class Magnoliopsida; order Poales; family Poaceae; genus Panicum; species Panicum miliaceum. The sequence continues at coordinate 3,097,347 of CM064072.1, read as the reverse complement.
TCACAATTCATAGGGCCGGCCCAACTATTTTTCTAAGTGAACCCGGCCAACTAATTTTAGGAGTTGGTCCCTATTGCCGTGTGAATTTGTTCTATGTGTTTTCATCATCACTCCATGATAGGTGATTTTTCTTGCGAGGTTACTAGATTATCTATTCGGCGTTGCTAGCGCCCGAACGTCAAATCCATCGGATTCTCCGTTACAACGTTAAAAATACATGCTCGTAACATAAAAAATTAATGTTTGCAATATAAAAAATACGTACTGAAACGCATAGAGTAAAATTTCTACCGCAACATCATAGCTCTATTTCATGCAACATTCATTTAAATTCATGCAACATCAAAATAAGCTACCACAACATCAAACTCATGCAGATGCAACATTAAAAAAAAGTTATCTTCACAAAATCAACCCGCGAGAAGGACACCCTCGTGGCAACATAAATCTCGACCTCAACATCTCGGCCCCCGGATCTTCCGCCGCCGGCCTCGTGTGCCGCTGCCCCGGAGCTCCCGCGGCTGCCCTCGCGGGGTTCGCCGCCAGCCTTGTGCGCCGCCTGCAGGGCTCGCCGCATCGCCGACTGGGCGTCCCGATGCGGCGCAGGGTGGAGGACGACGAGCGCCCGCGGCGGGCCCTCGCGGCCATGGCGCCACCCCACCTCTCCCCGAACGCGCACGTGGCCCCGCGCTCGAGCCCACCCGGTGGCCAGCGCGGCTCACCCTCGTCACGGGGGAGCGGCGGCCGGCGCGGGGCCGCGCCCCGGCGCTCAAGCCCGCACGACGGTCGGCGCGGGTTACCCCTGGCGAGGGAGCGACGGCCGGCGCGGCTCCTCCCCTGTCGGGGGTGCATGGCGAGAGGGGGGAGAGAGAGAGATTGGTATGGATAAGAATGGATGGGGAGAGATGCAGGAGGAACGAGTGGTCCGGACATCCTATCCTTAGCGTTACCGTTTAGTCTAGGGCTCCAATCTTTTTTTTTATTTTTTTGAAAACTGCTAGAGTCAACTCGCAGATAAGTTGAAGGTTTCTCTGTCGTCGCCGTCCGTGTCCTCCCCCGGAAACATTTGAAAAAGAACTCGCAGGTCTGAGGTCTTCGTCTTTCCTTTCCTCGCCCAGCACAAAATTCCAATGCAAGCTCAACCACCACGTCGTCGGCCGGTGGCTAGCACCACGGGCATTTGTTTAAACCGGCCACGGCGACCCGAACGGCTCCCGCCCACCTCCTCCTCCACTCTGCTTGCCCGCTGACCACCCGACGCCGCCAATGGGGAACTCACCGTCGTCCGGCGCCGGGGCCGATGGCGTGCGCCGGTGCGCGCCGCCTCCGCTCCCGCCGCGGGGGTTCGACCCGCTCGACCCTGACGCCGACCCGCCGCCGCGGGCGCTCACGAGGGGCCAGGTGAGGCGCTGCAAGAAGGCGCTGAAGCTGCTGGACAAGAAGCTCAGGCAGCCCGGCGCGATCTCGCAAGAGTACAGGAGCCTCCCGGTACATGCACACACTCCCATCTGGTTCAGAAATGATCTCCTTTCCACAAATCCTCTGTTACTGAAATCAGGTTCTTTTGTTTACTGTCCTGGTTTAACTGTGTAGTTGGACTATGTTCTGTTTCCTATTGAATCATTACACTGATCCTGTAGTCTCAGTGCTTAAAGTGTACTCAGTAGTTTGTTTACGCTGCTCTAGAAATTTCTCATATTTCATTGTAACTTGTTTTCAGGTAAGAAAGGATGTGCTCCAGAACACAGAACTGTTTACTGTTGCTCGTGACCCTGCTAATTATGAGGACAGGAACCGCCACACTGATGTCTTGCCATGCTAGCACCATGTTGGATAGAAGAAAGGTACACAACAATGTTGGTCTCAGAGACGTGAGACCAACACCAGATCAGGTTCGCAAGAGATTACACGACATCTAATACGCGACCTAGAGCATGTGCAACTAAGCAAAGGTGCCTATGCCCTGCTTGCAACCACATTACAACCTCATCAGCAATACATGAGAGCAGGTCATCTGCGTTTCGCACTATCTTATCAAACGTTCTCCTATTAACATCAGACCGACATGTCTTTTGCTTGCTAAAATGGGGGGGGGGGGGGGGGGGGGGGGGGGTTCCCTTAAACTCTAAAAACATCAGACTGACATGAAGCAGAATCGGAGCAAGTGCATACTTAAGGCCATTAAGAATATAGAAATTTGGGAGTCAGAGATCACCGACCGCGGGAGGTTGGAGCCGACGTCGATGCCAGCAGACGAGCACCGCGCAGCACCCAGGCGCAACCGCAGCACCACCGACGAGCTTCGCCTTCACTACTGCCGAACCGCAAGCGCCACCGCGAGCAGAGCAGATGGATGAGGGGGAGGGAGAGGAGAGGAGAGAATTTTGGCGTGATTTTGCTGGGTGGGGGGGGGGGGGGGGTGCGGTGGGGGGTGGGGGGGGGGGGCGAGAGAGAGAGAGAGAGAGAGAGAGAGAGAGAGAGAGAGAGAGAGAGAGAGAGAGAGAGAGAGAGAGAGAGAGAGAGAGAGAGAGAGAGAGAGAGAGAGAGAGGGGTGATCGCGTAGGACTAGCAAGCAGCCTCACTCTCTCCCTTCTCTGTATCAACTCTCAGATTGAAATCTGATGAGGCACCATGAAGCGTCTTGGGCGCTTGTGCCAAATGGACCAGCTACGAACGGTGTCATCATCTCAGCTGGAGTACACACGGCAAACATACAACTCGAGACGAGACGACCTGCCGTTAGTTGTTATCATAAGCAGCTGGTGGTGACCATAGAATAACGTAGTCTATGCGTGGAGCGGTAGGCGTCAGCTTCGTTTCAGCACAGTACTCGCTCTATGGCTGAACCAATTACTGTAAGACGGTCCAGCAAGATCGAAAGACGATGTTTATTTCACTAGTATGTAAACATCTACTCGGACATTATCATAGGTTATACCCCAAGGCAAGAAGCATTATTTGCTTATAAAATTAACGAACCTTGCTTCTTCTGCGTGAAAAGAAAAGTCGTCAGGAGGCAAATTTCAAAGAGCGAGCAAGCGTGTCCTTTATTCTTTCTTTTGCGATGAATTAAGTGTGTGCACTTGGACAAGCAAAAGCACGCACACACACACTTCAACTTTTTTTTTGGAAGATGAAAGAAAAACACTTCAATAACCATATGTTGTTGGACAACGCAGATGATCTCTGATCGTTTTTTTATGTCAACTTGTCCGGCAGGCAGGCACGCGCAGTACTGATGGCACATCTACTAGATGTGTACGTGATGGTGGTCCAAGCGCACGGACCGGCCGATTGACGCTGACACCTTCGATTGGCAGCAATTCAGGGCTTGAGCGAGCACCCCAGCCATATTATTCGTCTTGATATGCAACTCTTCACCTGTAGTGCCTTCAAACTCTTCACCTCTACAAAAACTCTCTCTCTGTCTCTGTCTCTCTGGGCTAATTAAATTGCCACTCCTAAGAACAAACTACGGCAAATTAAATTACATGAAATTACACGAATAAAATAGGGTTTACTTTGGCATCCAACCAATTTGGTCTTTACAGTATATACATCAAGACGCCAAGGGCTTTTCTGAACATTCTATACCGGCCTCTGGCACAAGACTGCAAAAAGAACAGGACAAAACGAAACGGCGAGGCCGTAGAGACGAGAGAGGGCCAGATAGGGAGAGTGCCTGCAAAAAAGTTGCTATCGGTCTCCTTTCCATCGGATGGAAGCAGGAGGACATGCTACCGCTCTGTCTTGCATGCCACTTGCTACAGCGCTCTCTCTCTCTCTGTCTCTGTCTGTCTCTGTCTCTGTCTCTGTGTGTGTATGTGTGCATGCTGAACAGCCTCATGCTGCAGCAAGCTGTCCTGTCATGACACAGCAACCCCTCCCTGGCCTCTGGCCCTCTCTCTCACACAGGACAGCAACTTCATCTCTCACACAGGACAGCAACTTCATCACACAGGAGTATTTTGACACTCTGGACAAGAAAACACTAGAGAAATTGATATTGCGTTTTACATTGTTTGACGTTGGAATTCAAGAGACATCAAAGAAAAAAAAAAGACTGCCAAAGGAAATCTGAATTCAGAAAAAAAAAAACTTGAGGCACACCCTCACAGCATCACCAGCTCATGCATACCGGTGTTGCATGCTGCTTGCATGTAGTTTACTACGTTTTTGTGTTTGCCATTATAGGATCTACGGTGCCAAACATTCTGAAGTTCAACCGATGCAATAATGATTTTGTCTCAACAAAGTCTTTTATGTAACAAATATAATATGTTAGCATCATGATAAAAAATAATTGGCAAAGTTACTCCTCAGAATAAGAAAAACTACAACACCAACTCTTTAATCTGTGGTCTTATATTCAGAAAAAAAATTAAAGCTTATATGAACTGAACGACTGTAAATTGTAACCTTATAGATTTGTCATCCGATTACATTATTTCGAATTCAACTTAGCAACATGTTAAATGAATATGCATGGAGGAGGTTGGTTGCCCTGTGGAGTATCTTAGATATTGAACAAAAGATACGCACTCACAAATAAATGCACTCTGATCCTGAGGTCCCAGTGCCTCACATGGACTCGGCTGACTGCTGGACGGCTGCCGGCACCTACTTTCCTGTTGGGTCATGCAGTGCCTCTCGCGTAGCTGCCTTTTGGCCTTTGCACCATCGGTTTTCGGGTTTGCATCTTCTGGACCAAGATCAGGTGCTGCCCATCTAAACTGGGAAAACCCAACATGTTAGGTCGGTTATACGGATCACTAGGTGCGGGTTGGCTCGGGTTATAGCTCTCGGTCTAGATCTAGCAAGAACACAGACGTATGCGTGCGTATGCGTGTGTACGAGATCAAACCGAGAGTGATTAGGGTATTACCTTGCTCTGAGGAAGACGACACCATCATCCTAGATTGGTGGCGTCTGCGCTAGGGCAGCGTCGCGCAGTGCAGAGCTCGGAGCAGATCCGCTCTAGGGCGGCGGTGGCCGGTGCAGTGTAGATCGGTCGGTGGAGCTTTCCGCCGCCGCAGCACCACCCCTCGGGATCGGGTTAGGGTTTAGGTGTCGGTGGGAAGTCGGGGCACGGCGAACTCTGGCGTGCGTGCCCCCCGGCCCCCACCTCTCTATTTATGTGGCGCTGGCGACGGGGGCCCATCAACGAGAGTTGGGTTGGGCGCCCTCGATCAGGGCGCGGATCAAGGCTAAGGCCTTTGGGCCTTAGGTTAGAGATCAATCCAATAATCTCCCCCTTGATCTCACATTATCTTTCTCTTTCACTTTTCTATTTTCGTTATCTCATCATAGATTTATGTATAGGGCATATCTCATCGTCACGGGCAATTGCCGATAGAATCAATAGCCACAATACACGCCTCTGTTCAAAATAGATTCTGTATTCTTTTGGGCCTCTATTATCCAGAGATCATAGGTTGTACCTCATTCCCATGCCGGCTACGTGTTCCATGAACACGCTGGGTGGTAGGACTTTCGTTAGCGGATCCGCAAGCATATCTTTTGTTCTTATATGCTCGAGACTTATGGTGTGATCCTGGATTCTATCTTTTATTGAATAAAATCTTATCTGTATCGACTTTGTAGCCGTGCTCTTCTTATTATTATGAGCATAAAACACTGCTGGCTGGTTATCGCAGTACATCTTTAGTGGTCTTTCTATACTGTCCATCACTCTTAAGCCAGGTATAAACTTCTTTAACCATTCTACCTGCCCGGAGACCTCGTAGCATGCTATAAACTCAGCATACATCGTTGATGTTGCTGTAACCGATTGTTTAGAGCTTTTCCATGAAATAGCTCCCCCTGCGAGAGTGAAGATGTAACCCGTCGTGGATTTTCTATCATCTTCATCTCCCGCAAAGTCTGAATCTGCGTATCCTTTAATCTCTAAAGAATCGCTTCTTCTGTATGTTAGCATGAGGCCTTTTGTGCCTTTCACATATCGCAAGGCTTTCTTTACAAGTTTCCAGTGTTCTAGACCTGGATCTTTCTGAAATCTGCCAAGCACATTAGTGACAAAAGCTAAGTCAGGGCGTGTGCACACTTGAGCATACTGTAAACTTCCGACTGCCGAGGCATACGGAACGGTTTTCATCTGTTCTTTTTCATACTTATTTCTGGGACTCTGAAAGTCTCCATATCTGTCACCCTTGACTATCGGAGCAGGAGTAGGTTTACTCGCATGCATACTGTATTTCTCTAGAATCTTTTGGAGGTATGTCTCTTGTGACAGACCTAGCACCCCATTCCTTCTATCTCGGTGAATCTCAATCCCTAGCACAAAAGAGGCTTCACCAAGATCTTTCATGTCAAAATTCGATGACAAGAATTCTTTTGTTTCTAACAGTAGACTGACATCACTACTCGCTAGTAGAATGTCATCCACATACAGTACCAGGAAAATGTATTTCCCTTTCTTGAACTTTGCATAGATGCAATTATCTTCAACATTCTCTGTAAACCCAAACTTCTTTATAGTCTCGTTAAACTTCAAGTACCACTGTCTTGAAGCTTGCTTTAATCCATAAATGGATTTCTTTAAATGACATCCCATATTTTCTTTTCCTTTTACGACAAAACCTTTAGGTTGTGCCATGTAAACTTTTTCTTCGAGATCCCCATTTAGGAATGCCGTCTTTACATCCATTTGGTGCAATTCCATATCGAAATGTGCAACCAAGGCCATAATTATTCTGAAAGAATCTTTACATGAGACCGGGGAAAAAGTCTCATTATAATCTATTCCTTCCTTCTGTGTGAATCCTTTTGCCACAAGACGAGCCTTGTATCTCTCTATATTCCCTTTGGAGTCACATTTAGTCTTGTAGACCCATTTACAGCCTACTGTTTTGGCTCCTTCAGGAATTTCTTCCAAGTCCCAAACTCGGTTGGTCCTCATCGATTTAATTTCATCTTCCATGGCTTCAAACCATTTAGATGAATGTCTGCTTCTCATGGCTTCTTCGAATGAGATGGGATCATCTTCCATTCGAAACTCTTCTGTGTTATACACTTCATAATCAGCTGGAATAACTGATCTTCTTTCTCTTTGAGATCTCCTAGGAGCCTCTTCTGTTCGAATGTTATCTGCTGGAACCTGTGACAGCTCCCCCTGATCTGTGGAAACGTTATTATCTATAGGATCCTGAAGGACAGGTTCCACATTTTCATTCTGCGTCGCCACAGAAGGGATCAATTCGGGAACTGGCATCGCAGTATCAGTCAGTGAGAAAAAAGGGTTCCTGAATCATTGGAGTGAGTGCGTATACCCGCTTCTCCTCAAGAACAATCTTTCGAGCTGTTGCATTTCCCCAAATCATCTCTTCTTCTAGGAAGGCAGCATGTCTCGTTTCTACAAACTTTGTAAATCTGTCTGGACAGTAGAAACGATATCCTTTTGATCTTTCTGGGTAACCAATAAAATGGCAACTCACTGTCTTGGGATCCAATTTCCCAATGTTCGGGTTGAATATCTTTGCCTCAGCAGGACTCCCCCACACCCGTAGGTGATTCAGTGAGGGTGTCTTTCCTGTCCACAGTTCATACGGTGTTTTTGGCACCGCTTTACTGGGCACTCTGTTGAGAATATAGACATCGGTTTTCAACGCCTCCATCCATAAACTCACTGGCAGTGTGGAATAGCCGGTCATGCTTCGTACCATGTCCATCAAGGTATGATTCCGTCTTTCAGCCACTCCATTCTGCTGAGGATCGCCCGGCATTGAGTACTGGGCTACTATTCCTTGTTCTGTTAGGAACCTCGCAAAAGGTCCTGGAACCTGTCCGTATGGGGTATGCCGACCGTAGTATTCCCCTCCACGGTCAGAACGGACAACTTTTATCTTTAAATTGTGCTGATTTTCAACCTCAGCCTTGAATTCTTTAAATTTATCTAATGCCTCTGATTTCTCTTTTATTGGATAGATATATCCATAACGGGAATAATCGTCTGTAAATGTTATGAAAGAGTCATAACCGTCTATGCTTTTAACTGAGAACGGTCCGCAGATATCTGTGTGAATTAATTCTAAAATACCTGCGCTGTGCTCAGCATTTTTCTTTGTTATCTTTACATATTTACCTTTAATGCAGTCAATGCATTTGTCTGAGTCTGGGAACTCAAGAGGAGGTAGAATTTCATTCTTAACCAGCCTTTCTATTCTCCCCCTCGAAATATGGCCTAAACGACAGTGCCATAATTTCAATGACGTGTCTTGAGTTCTCTTGCGTTTTCTGTTGTTATCTGTAGTTTGAGTCACAATCGCATTCACATCACGTACGGAATTCACACTTTCACGTAGCGATAATAAATAAAGATCGTTTCTTCTAAATGCAATCGAAGCAACTGTATCATCAAATTCTATTACACACATGCCATCTCCAAAACGACATGCAAATCCATCGTCATCAAGATGAGATACACTAATCAAGTTTCTCTGAATTACGGGAACATAAAATACATCTTTAAGCAATAAATTAAAGCCTGTGTCGAGCTCTAAGAGGAGGTCTCCAACCGCCTCAACATCTGCCTCGACTCCATTTGCGACTTTAATTCTGTTTTCTCCTCTTCCCGTAGTTCTCGTTGAACGGAATCCCTGTAAGGAGTTTGCAACATGAATAGTTGCTCCTGAATCAATCCACCAAGTAGATTTCGAATAATCTTTATACAAGGATTCATTTATAAATGAGATAATGTTCTCACCTCTTTTCTCCATGATCATCTTTAGATAGTCGGGACAGTTTGACTTGTAGTGTCCCTTCTGTTTGCAGTGAAGGCACTGGTCCTTGTCCACCAGTGGTTGCCCAAACTTGGGCCTGTGCTGTGGCTGTGGCTGAGCCGACTGGGGTCCCTTTCCTTTGGATGAAGAGGAAATATCTTTATTATATCTTTTCTTGTTCACATAGTTTATGGATCCACCATGTGCACTCTTTATTCTCTCTTCTTCTTGCACACACATCGCTATGGTCTTTTCAATGTCCCATTTTTCAGGGTTCATGTTATAATTGACAACAAAGTTGTCAAACTCTTTTAGCAACGAGGCAAAAACCAAATGAACTATGTGTTCTAATCTGAACTCCATATCCATTAGCTTAAGCTTGTTGTTAATGTTCACCAAGCGATGGATGTGCTCTCTTATCCCACCTCCCAAGTACCTCTCTGTCACCAGTTGTTTGATCAACTGGGTAGCATAAGTCTTTGAGGAGCCAGTATACTGACTCCTTATCTTGTCGAGGTACTCAACAACAGTGGGTAGATCTGTGATTGCCCCCAGAATGGCGGGCTCTATGGTGTTCTTGACTACTGCCAAACATTTCTTGTTGGCAGGTAGCCACTTGGCATGATCAGCGTCATACCTCTGTTTGCTCGCCCTGTAGGCGAGCTCTGTTTGCTTCGAAGAAGCATCTGTAACATCTTCCCTCCTGACCGGTCTCTCAGGTTCAACTGGAACCGGTGCAGTGAGGACCCAATCTAGCTCAGCCATGGTAAAGAAGAGATCCAACTTCTTGTACCATTCATTATAATTGTCGCCTTTCAGAATCGGAATATCCTTGATGGAAACCATCATAGGAAAACCAGCTGAAAACAGGTTAGCTCAAGTGAGAACAATATAACAATAATTACAAAAACATGGAAATCATAATGTTGTCATTATCAACTTTGGTCAGAAAATAACAACATTACAATTTAATCTGGAAAAATATTCTGTAAAATTATAATATTGTTATCATCAACTTTGGTCAGAAAATAACAATACTACAATTTAATCTGAAATTATCTGTGACTCAAAATTTAAATTATCCTTTTGGTTCAAATTTAAATTCAAGTCAAAAACAATTATCTATGCAGCGGAAACATGTGAATGAAATTATTCTATTTTGAAGCAATATCTGTAAAAATTCTGTATTTCTATTCTCTAAACATTTATCCCTTTGGTTCAAAATGAAAAGAGATCAAATTCTGTGCAAAAATATTCAAATCTGTGCTTAATATTCAAATTTGCTTCAAAAACAGAATTAAAATTATCAAAAGTTACTGTTCATCTGTTTAAACGGGCCGGAAAAATGTTACTGTGCAGCCCGTTACTGTTCAGCCCGTTACTGTGCAGCCCGTTACTGTGCAGCCCAAAACCACGTCCGCAGCCCGGCCCACTTCGCGAAAACGGCCTGTCACTGTGCGGCCCGCGGCTAATCGGGCCGCAACCTGGGCCTGGGCCGCGAAAGCGGCCCACTCGCGCGCGCGCCGGCCGCCGCCCCCCGCGTCGATCTCAGCCGTCCATCCCGATCGTACGGCTGAGCGCGCGTTTCGGGAGGTATAAAAACCTCGCGGCCGGGCGACAATCACGGAAACCCTAGGTCATTTCTCTCGCTCTCTCTCACCCGCGGCTTGGCTCTCTTTCTCGCTCTCTCCTCTCCTTCCTCTGGCCGCCGCCTCCGCCGTCGGCTTGAACTCCGGCGCGGCAGACGACATGGCCGCCGGCCAACTGCCGGCGTGCTTGATCTGGCTTGCTACCTTTCCCTCTCCCTCTCTCTCTCTGGTTCCCTCTCCTTCTCCCTCATGTCTCTGTTCCGGCCAGGGGTGCGCCGCCGCGTTCGTCCTTGACGCCGGCGGCCGTTCCATGGCCAGATCTACTATCCAGTACCCATGTTCTTGATTTCTTGGCTCTGTGTGCGTCCACACGAAGCAAAAACTGTGCCCTATGGGCCTCCTCGCCGGAGTCGCGTGCGTCTCGTACGCGGCTCCGTCGAGGGGATCTCTGGGGTACGGGAAAAGAGGGAGAAGGCGGAGGGAAGAGAAGGAAAGGTGAAGAACAGCAAGAAGGAGCAGGGGACAAGGGCCAGGTACGCCGGGATTTCTCAGATCTAGGGTTAGGGTTAGGATTTTTTTTGAGCTCTGTTTGGTTTTCCCGTTCGATTTGCTTCTTCTTGATCTATTTGCTCGATCCCTTCCCCTTTTTCTTTCCATAACCAAGCCAAAACACAACCTAGATTAGGCTCTGGTACCATTGTTAGGTCGGTTATACGGATCGCTAGGTGCGGGTTGGCTCGGGTTATAGCTCTGGGTCTAGATCTAGCAAGAACACAGACGTGTGCGTGCGTATGCGTGTGTACGAGATCAAACCGAGAGTGATTAGGGTATTACCTTGCTCTGAGGAAGACGACGCCATCATCCTAGATTGGTGGCGTGTGCGCTAGGGCAGCGTCGCGCAGTGCAGAGCTCGGAGCAGATCCGCTCTAGGGCGGCGGTGGCCGGTGCAGTGTAGATCGGTCGGTGGAGCTTCCCGCCGCCGCAGCGCCACCCCTCGGGATCGGGTTAGGGTTTAGGTGTCGGTGGAGAGTCGGGGCACGGCGAACTTTGGCGTGCGTGCCCCCCGGCCCCCACCTCTCTATTTATGTGGCGCTGGCGACGGGGGCCCACCAACGAGAGTTGGGTTGGGCGCCCCCGATCAGGGCGCGGATCAAGACTAAGGCCTTTGGGCCTTAGGTTAGAGATCAATCCAACACAACACTGACCAGTACTAGTGACCTCTCTCTCTCTCTCTCTTCCCATCTGATCTCCGTATACATGCATTCTTCCCTGCACTGGTGATCCATCCATCATCATATCCCTCAGCTCACTCAACATGTACAGGAGCTAGATAGTACTACTAGGATGCAATGCATGAATCCTGTCCATCTCTCATCTCTTGCTTATTGGGAGCAACTTCCGAGGAGAAGAGGGTCGTTGCCATCTTAAGCAGTTTTTAAAAGTGCTATATCATCAAATAATAAGATTTGGGCTGATGGATGAAACAAGACCTTGGATGCATAATTTCATTTGGTGATTTCATAAGCTATCCATACCAACTAATTGCGATGCACGTACGAGATTGGATAGCCTTTCATCCTCATTAATTGATCGAGATGTAATAGGTCAGAAAATTTAATGATATGCATGTCAAGAAAGCGTGATCGGCCCGCAACACCTGTGAGCTGGGAGCCGCGACCCTATACGTTCATGCAGATGCAGTGCACCGCCGCTACGTCCCGGTGCAATGTTTCTGCTGATCGTGATCGGTCGGCTGATCGTGCCTGGCGCGAGCCTCAAAGTCGCAAAGCTGCCCGACGAGAGATGAAACGCTACGGGAGGACGGGCGCGCGCGCGCGCCCATTTGACAGCGAGCAAAAGGTGACCCGGCCAACTGCCAAGCAGCAACGTTAGTTGGTACGCACGTGTCGGCGTGCATGCCCGCGCGCGCTGTGTTTTCTAACAGCACGTGCGCACATGCATATACATAGGACCCTATATAGTTAGTTATAGCTCAGGTATAGCTGAAGTTGGATGAAGATAAATCAATACAGCGTTCCATGCACGGTGGCACGTGTGCGCCCCCGTCAACTCTGGCCTGCCAGTGGATAGATCCATGATGCTCCCGAGCCATCTAGCCCACGAGTCAAGATCACGCTACAACTCCTAGCGCCGCCGCGCGCCTCCTCTGTGCTGGGGCTGCCCTAACCGTGTAATTTGTTAAGACTAGAGCACCGTATTAACCCTATTAATTTCAGCCAAGCACTCATCGACAACGTACCTTATAGAGAGTTTTAATTCAAATTAGGCATAGCTTTTCTTTATTTTCAACCCAACCAAGATGGTTTTGCCCGTGTGACCCGTGCTATCTTTAGTACAATTTGCCAATTCTAGAATATTTTGGAGTACCTAAATTCAAGAAAGAAAGAGGGAGGAAAAATATAGTATTTTATGTATTATTCAACTAAACACGCTATTATAGATTGAATACGGCCGCGTGGTGTAAGGAGCGACGACTAGACGGTGGTAACGCGCAATGCCGGCAACATGTTATGCATCATAAGCACGGATAGACCCTTACAGATCTGGAGTGGGTAACATCTTGCGAGCGTGCACAACAACTCTACTCGCAGGTGACACTTATGTTTTTGCCTGATCCAACACCATTCCCACTATACTGGTTGTTGCTACGGTGGAGGGGCCTGCATTTGGTGCTTGCCTGGATGGAGGAGGCTTAATTTGAGCAGTTACCTCATAGGCTTCAACGGGGTTTGCCTCACCATGGATTCATCTAACGAGACCCGAACAGGGTTATAGGAGTGATTTTCATTGCAATAGACTACCTGTGTATTCGTATCCGAACCCACCGTTCAACCCCTACGGCTTGGGGCGGCGATGCCTCAAGATCTAGACTTCACACGCAAACGCCTAAGCAGTGCAGATCACATCATGATGCATTGGATTTAGTCTGTTTGTCAAGATTCAAGCCCCCATGTGTGGTGGTTGGTGGCGGCAACGTAGGCAAGGTATAAAGAACTTTAGAGAAACTCTGGATGGTAAGGTATAGACCTCCTAAACGAGCACCATTAGCGGCGCAGACGAACCACGTGGTGTTAGTGACGCAGACCAGATTACGTCATGTCATTTGCGGCGCGGGCCAACACCATGTGGCTTAGTAGCGCGGGCCACTCACGTCACATTGGATCCAAGCTGTTTGCCAAGATCCACGTCTCTCTAGGCGGCGATTACCTAAACAACATCTCGAAGGTTTCTGAGTCTCTCTAAGCGGCGATGATCTAGACATCCCCAAGAACTTTCGAGAAACCCTAACTTATAGATACTTGGACGGCTGCGATTTATTTTAACCGAGATTCAACGGACAACCAAGTGCATATTGTCTGCCATGATCCAAACCTCTCTAGGCAATGATGATCTAAGCAACATCCGATACGCTAAGATCCAAGCCTCTCTAAACGGCGATGATCTAAGCAACGTCTCGAAGAACTTTCGATGGCAGATCCAAGCCTCTCTAGAAAAAGCAACATCTCGAAGAATTTTCTATGGCAGATCCAAGGCTCTCTAGACAGCGATGACGATGATCTAAGCAAGGTCTCGAAGAACTTTCGAGAAACCTAACGCGAAGATATTTGGACGGTTGAGATGATATTTGAGCGAGAAACCTAACGCGTAGATATTTGGACGGCTGAGATGATTTTTGAGCGAGATCAAACGGACAACCTAGGACACTTGGCTGTGATTATTTTTGGCTGAGATACGAACGACAACCTAGCTAAGGAGTGAGGTCCGAAGAACTTTCGAGAACTCTCGAGAAACCCAGGTTGGACAGGCGTGATTATCTGTGGCCGAGATGCTGCGTCAAAGAAAGGTTTGAACGCATGAAGTGGCGCTAACAGGACTCGAGAATGTGACCACATCTGTCTTCAGAGATGTGCATGCATGTATGCAGTCAGTGCCGGTACATAGCTAATCGATCAAATGCCCAAGAGTACCTTATATACATCACATTACGCATACATTAGCACTGTACAAACATATATATATTTATATATAAAGACCCGCACGCGCGAGGCATATGTATTTGTGGCTATACAATACCACTACTGTATTCGTACGTACGGCGAGCCAGGTGCTGTGTACCACCACCACAGTACAAGCTATAGCTCGTAGCTCATGCATACTGTACCACACATGCATACACTACTCAATATACTGTACAAACCTGAAGCAGATCGGTCGAAATGAAACCCACACAAAGAGGAGGAATAGAGAAAGAGCATATAGATCATGTCCTCGCGCGCGCGTCGATCCACTTCGCCACGTACACCTCGATCGACCCACTAGCTACCTCCTCGATCGCCGGCATATATGGAGGCCGCCGGCGGCGACCGGCGATCGATGAAGCTAGCTAGCAAGGTAGTCCAGTCAATTAAAGAGGGACGACCTGCGGGGCGGAGTCGAGCATCATGGCCGAGGACGGCCAGGCGATGGTGTGGTCCCAGATGCCGCCGCCCGCGGCCTCGTCGAACACCTCGGGGGGCACCTCCTGGAAGCCCCCGAGGCCGAAGTGTTGGAACTTTTGGGTGGTCAGAAACGCCCAAAGGAAATAAGCCCGTTACGCGTCTTGATCGGAGGCCCAAGCCCAACTCGTGGTTGTGGCCCCAGGTCGCTCAGCGCCATAATAAATAGTGGGACCCGGCGTTTTTGTGATTAACCTAATCAGACGCAAAACTCTAGCTGCCCACTACAGCCGTCCCGATCCACGGCGGCGCTGGAGCCACCTGAAGGTCACCGCCTCCGCTTGCCGTCCAACACCGGACAGTGCCGGTATCGGCCGGAAGGAAAACGGTACCCAGCGAGATCGACTACTGCATCTACATCGGGAACATCTACGGGAACGACTACGGCTAATCTGTACTCGTCCCCAACAAAACCTATCGCCGAGATGTCGTCCTCAGCAGCCCCTACGATGACCGGCGGTCTAGATCTAAAACCCTATCTCTGTTTTCAGTTTGTTCTATAGGTTGTGCTCATATTTAGGTGTTATATCCTGTTGATTTAAGTCATAAGCGATGTTTTAATCTAACATTTGGTATCTTTCGCCTAAGCACCTAACTGTGAGCCTTAAGAGCCTATAGATCTAGTCAGTTTTAGATCTTGGTTGGATGTTTCACGTTTAGTTCTCGGTTATATTCATGTTTAATTTAGATCTGTTAGTTCTGAGTTTAGTTTCGCATGAGTAAAGTCAGATCCGAGAGAAAGAAAGCATAAGAAAGTATAAGAGAGCATCAGATCGAAATAAATCCCACCCGAAAACCCCTCCAAACCCCTCGGAATAAGTATACAAATCCCACAACGGTGCCCGATTTTCCGCTAGATTTCAACGTACTTCTCAGGCACACGCATGGTGATCCTCGCATAAGCATGCGCGGGGCATGTAGCACCCGCGGCATAAGATAGAAAAAAAAGGCGCGGCCATGGCGGACCGCGGAAGCGGGCCGCCTCCATGGCCGCCGTGAAGGCGCCGGAGATGGCACGCCGCCGCGGCCCGCCAAGACGGCACTCCGCATAAGAACTGCGGCGCCATGAGGTGGCCAGAGGCTGCGAGAGCCGCTGCAGCGCCATAAGAGCGGGGCAGCGCGAGCCCAAGCGGCGCGCGGCGGCCCACGGCGCGGCTCGAGGCGTGGCGGGCCCAGGCGCGCGGCGCGCGGCCAGGCGCGGCGGTGCCGCTGAGGCGCCACGGCGCGGCCACGGCCCGGCGGCGCGGCCACAGAGCGGCGGCCCGCGGCGGCGCGGCTGCCCGGGGCGGCGGCGCCATGAGGCGCGACTCGCGGCGGCCCGCGGCGGCGCGGCGGCGGCGCCAAGGGGCGCGAGGCACGGGAGCCCGCGCTGGCGGCGCGATGAGGCGCGGGGGTACCGTGTTCCCAGGCGCGGCGCCGTGCACAGAGGGCCGGCCGCCGGCGGGTGGAAGAAAAAAGAGGAGGAGAAATGAGTTAGGGTTAGGGTTTGAGGGAGAGGCCCATCCTTTTATACCTCCGATATCCACTCCCGATCGTCAGATCTAGGGTACCCAGGATGGACGGCCGAGATTGATCCGTGGGGGATTGGATGGCCGGCGCCCGTTTTGGGCCGGTTGTGGCGGCCCACCAGCCGCTCCTGGGCTCACGGCCCAGGCGGATGGGGAGGGGGAGAGGCTGCCACGGGTGGGCCGAATTTTCGGCCCACCCGTTGGTTTTCGGGCTGAGAGCCCATTTAGCTTTAGGCCTTCCTATTTCAGTATTTTTTATTTGATTTTATTTATTTTCTGAGTTCATTTTCAGCATATTTCCCTATTAAGCATTAAGAAATTTTTAATTGAGGATTATTACGCTGAAAATTACTAGAAAATTATGGGTTGCTATTCTGAGTTGCTATTCTGAGTAAATGAAACCAACGTGAATTTTATTCAGAATTGCTTAGTTTATTTTGAGCATTTAATTAATTTCTGACCGACGTTAATTTAATTATTTGCTTTTAAGATGCTTAGTTCAAATTTAATATTATTTTGCTTCTGCCCAACGGTGATGCAAAATTAAGTTTTCCGCTGCGTTAATTACGCTAAGTCATTAAGCTATTTTGTTTCTGCCCAACGGTGATGCAAAATTAATTTCTAAGATACTAAGTTTATTTGCTTCTGCCCAACGGTGATGCAAATTGTTTGTTCAATATTTAATCTGGCCAACGCTGATTATATTTATTATTTTGTTGTCGTTACTGATTAAACTTTATTTTTATGAACAGAAGCAACCCCCTCGAGCATCATGACATATATCAATGGTGTTTCTCAGTTGGGAGGGGATAACTTCGTCAAGTGGAAAACTGAGATTGGTTTCATTCTGCTGACGATGGATAAGGATCATTCCCTGAGGTTGCCCGCTCCTATTGCACCAGTGTCACAAGGGACTGAGGATACTACCCTTGCTGCACGCACTGCTGCTTATGAGAAAGAAAAAGAGCGCTGGGAGCATTCTGACAGAGTGGCCTTAAGTCTTATGAACATGACCATTAACCCTTCCATCAGGGGAGCTCTTGATAAAGAGCCTAAGAATGCTAGGGACTTCATGGATAAGATTGAGAGCTACTTTAAGGGGTCTGACAAGGCCAATGCTAGCACTCTCTTATCTCAGCTTGTGAAGGCTAAGTATAATGGGCAAGGCAGTGTAAGAGAGCACATTATGGGCATGGTCAACATGAGGGACAAGCTTCGAGACCTCGACTGTCCCCTTAATGATGCAGCGCTGCTTCACCACGTCATGATGTCACTTCCATCAGTCTTTGAGCCATTTAAGATAAACTATAATGCAAGCGATCAGAAGTGGGACATCACCACGCTTGTGTCTAAATGTGCTCAAGAGGAAGAATGGCTGCGATCTCAGAACCCCGACTTTGCCAACGTCGTAAGACATGAGGGACAAAGGGGAGGAAATAAGAGGGCATCCCGCCCCAATAAGCCTAAGAAGGGTAAGAAACCTTGTGAAGCTCCTCAGCAGAATGATCCGTCTGCTCCTAAGAAGCTTATCTGCTACCACTTCGACAATGAGGGCCATGAGAGGAAAGACTGCCCCAAGTTTAAGGCATGGTGTGAGAGAAAAGGGATTGTCTGGCGTGCGGACTATAAGAAAGGGGACTCGAAGGTTAAGAGTCGCAAATGGCGTTGAAGCTGACGTGGAGGCCATTGGAGCTCTCCAATTAGAACTTAGTGGCGGCTTTATTCTTCGTTTAGCTGATGTCCTTTATGTTCCGTCCATCGAGAGAAACTTGATTTCTGTTTCTAAATTAGATTTAAATGGTTATTCATGCACTTTTGGTGACAGCAAATGTGTAATAAGTTTGAATGGTGACATTATTTATCGAGCACCTCTACACAATGATCTTTACTTACTGTCCCATACTAATGTCTATGTGATGAATGTAAGCGAAGTTAGTCACAAACGCAAGAGAGGCAATGAGACTTCATCGAAATTGTGGCATTCGCGTTTAGGCCACATTTCGAAGGGGAGAATGGAGCGTCTCATTAGAGAAGAGATACTCCCAAGATTAGACTTCTCTGACTTAGACCAATGCGTTGAATGTATTAAGGGGAAATTTACAAAACAAATTAAGAAGGATGGAGCTAAGCGCAGTTCAGGAATATTAGAATTAATTCACACTGACATCTGCGGCCCATTTAACGTTAAGTCGGTGGATGGTTTTGGTTATTTCATAACATTCACTGATGATTACTCCCGTTATGGATATATTTACCCCATAAGAGAGAAATCCGAGGCACTTGATAAGTTCAAAATCTTTAAAGCTGAAGTAGAAAATCAGCATCAGTTAAAGATTAAAGTGGTACGGTCAGATAGAGGTGGTGAATATTATGGAAGACATACCACATATGGACAAATCCCAGGTCTTTTTGCTAGATTCCTTGAAGAAAATGGAATAGTAGCACAGTACTCAACTCCTGGTGAACCTCAGCAAAATGGTGTGGCAGAAAGAAGAAATCGCACTCTAATGGATATGGTGCGCAGTATGCTAAGCAACTCCACACTGCCAGTGAGTTTATGGATGGAAGCGCTGAAAACAGCCACGCATATAAATAATCGCGTTCCTAGTAAGTCAGTCCCTAAGACGCCTTATGAGCTTTGGACTGGTAGGAAACCCAGCATTAATTATTTTCATGTCTGGGGCTGTGCGGCTGAAGCGAAATTATTTAATCCATCCCTTGGAAAATTAGATCCTAAGACAGAAAGCTGCTATTTCATTGGATACCCAGACAGATCAAAGGGATATCGATTTTATTGTCCTAAGGGTACCACTAAGTTTGTTGAGACGGGACATGCAGTATTCTTAGAGGAAAATAGATGCACTGAGATTAGGCAAATCAATCTCGAGGAAATGCGGACTTATGATTCTACACCGCTGACTCGTGATTATTACGTACCTATTTTGCCTAATTTTCAGAATACACCACCAACCTAGACAGTTGATTTTCCAGAAGTAAATGTGGAATGAGCGCCTGTCATAAGTGAACATGAGAATGTGGCTGATGAGCATCAAAATGAAACTGTGGCAGAACCTGTTGAGGAAGTACAGGATCAGACCGCCGCTGGGACATCAGAGGCACAGCAAGAAGCTACTGCTGAGCCTGTTCCAGTGGAGCAGCCACAACCTCTGAGAAGATCAACACGAGAGAGGAAAACTACTATCTCCAATGATTATGTGTACATGAGTGAAGAAGCACATGACATGGGGAAGGTTGATGATCCAAACTCGTTCAAGGAGGCTATGGATAGTGAGCACTCCCACAAGTGGATTGAGGCTATGGAAGAAGAGCTGAAATCTATGAGTATAAATAAGGTATGGGACTTAGTAGAGATTCCTGATGAAGCTAAGAAGGTGGGCTGTAAATGGGTCTACAAAACTAAGTATGACTCCAAAGGAAAGATTGAACGTTTCAAAGCAAGGCTTGTGGCTAAGGGTTTCACACAGCGAGAGGGAATTGATTATACTGAGACCTTCTCGCCCGTCTCGAAGAAAGACTCATTCAGAATCGTTATGGCTCTGGTAGCTCATTTCGATCTCGAGTTGCATCAGATGGACGTTAAGACTGCGTTCTTAAATGGTGATTTGCATGAGAATGTATACATGGCGCAACCAGAAGGTTTCGTTGTGGAAGGCAAAGAACAGTTGGGATGCAGACTAAAGAAATCCATTTATGGGTTGAAACAGGCGTCCAGACAATGGTACCTAAAGTTTGATGAAGTAATTAAGAAACTGGGCTTCGTTGAAAATATAGTGGATAATTGTATATATATTAAGATCAAGGGGAGCTCTTTCATCATCCTAGTTTTGTACGTGGATGACATCCTATTAGCAAGCAGCGATAAGAACTTGCTGCATGAGACAAAAGGTTTTCTCTCATCGAATTTTGATATGAAGGATCTCGGTGATGCCTCTTATGTACTGGGCATTGAGATACATCGAGACAGATCCAAGGGTGCATTAGGACTCTCTCAAAAGGCTTATATAGAGAAGGTTCTTAAAAGATATAATATGCATCAATGTTGAGGCACAGCTGCTCCAGTGGTTAAGGGCGATAAGTTTGGGCAGTTTCAAAGTCCCAGGAATCAGTTAGAAATTGATCAAATGAGTTCGATTCCATATGCTTCAGCTGTTGGAAGCATTATGTACGCACAAGTATGTACACGCCCTGACTTAGCTTTTATTACCGGGATGCTTGGTAGAAATCAGTCTAACCCAGGAATGGATCACTGGAAAGCGGTCAAGAAGGTCTTGCGTTATTTGCAGGGCACTAAGCATCACATGCTCACATATAAGAAAACTGAGAATTTAGAAGTAGTTGGCTATTCAGACGCCGACTTCGCAGGCTGTGTTGACACTAAAAGGTCGACATCAGGTTATGTCTTCACACTTGCGAATGGAGCAAAAAGCTCCAAATAATCACTTACTGCAGCATCAACCATGCAGGCTGAGTTTGTGGCATGTTATGAGGCCGTAGGGTAGGCTGTGTGGCTAAAAGGATTTATACCTGGATTAAGAGTGGTAGACAGCATAAGCAAACCACTAAAGTTATACTGCGATAATAAAGCCGCAGTTTTCTATGCTAGTAACAACAAGTCAAGTGGTGGTGCCAAGCACATTGACATTAAATTTTATGTTGTGAAAGATAGAGTCCAAGATCGTACTGTTGAATTAGAGCATATAGGTACTAAGGAAATGCTCGCGGATCCATTAACGAAAGGCTTACCTCCCAATCAATTTCGTGAGCTAATTGCCGGCATGGGACTATTGGATAGCCTGTGATCTTGAACTTAAAAGGGTCATAAGACAACCACCTCCCATTACGATAAGTGGTTTAATGCATTGTGGATAATTGTGTCATAATAGGATTATACACTTTTGTGATACATTATTTCTTTACATAACTCCACTCTAAGATTGGCGTCAGTTTTTAGGCCTTTAGACCAAAGCGGAGAATGTTGGAACTTTTGGGTGGTCAGAAAGGCCCAAAAGAAATAAACCCGTTACGCGCCTTGATCGGAGGCCCAAGCCCAACTCGTGGTTGTGGCCCCAGGTCGCTCAGCGCCATAATAAATAGTGGAACCTGGCGTTTTTGTGATTAACCTAATCAGACGCAAAACCCTAGCCGCCCACTACAGCCGTCCCGATCCACGGCGGCGCTGGAGCCACCTGAAGGTCACCGCCTCCGCTTGCCGTCCAACACCGGACAGTGCCGGTATCGGCCGGAAGGAAGACGGTACCCGGCGAGATCGACTACTGCATCTACGTCGGGAACATCTACGGGAACGACTACGGCTAATCTGTACTCGTCCCCAACAAAACCTATCGTCGAGATGTCGTCCTCAGCAGCCCCTACGATGACCGGCGGTCTAGATCTAAAATCCTATCTCTGTTTTCAGTTTGTTCTATAGGTTGTGCTCATATTTAGGTGTTAGATCCTGTTAATTTAAGTCATAAGCGATGTTTTAATCTAACACGAAGTCCTCCGCCTTGGGCAGCCGCGTCACGTAGTCCTCGAAGTCCTCCGCCTCCGCCTGTTGCTGGTGGAGGTCCGCGGCCGCCGCCAGCTCGTCCGCCATCATCTGCTGCACCGCCGTCGCCGCCTCGGGGTCGTCGCCGCCGAGGAACTGGAACTGGAGTAGTTGGAACAGTTGGAGTTGGGCGAGGCGTCGTCGGCGGAGCAGCAGGGCGCGGAGTGCGTCATCGCCGCCGCCTGGGGGAGCGCGGGCATGAGGTTGAGCCTGGCGCAGTCCCCGTAGAGCGCCCTGGCGGCGGCGTCGAGCGCGGTGGCGAAGGTGCCGAGCCAGAGGCGCGCGCCGCGGTTGGGCTCACGGATCTCGGCCACCCACTTGCCCCAGGTCCACTGCCGGACGCCGCGGAACGGGCACCGCTGGTTCTCCTGCCCGCCCTTCCCCTTCATGCACCCCTTCCGCGACCGCCGCAGCGGGCAGCGCTTGCGCCCGCCGCCGCCGGCCTTCTGTTGGTGCAGCTGCAGTGCTGCGGCTGCGGCTGCGGCTGCGGCTGCCGGCCACCACCACCACCCGCCGCTACAGCCACACCTTGCTGGTGAAACGGCGGCAGCGGGAGCAGCCGCTGCTGCTGGTGCTGCACCACCACATCCATGGCCGCCAGCCAAGCAATCAATTCCGGCGACACCACTAGCTACCTAGCTTTGGAACTGGCGGCTACTACTGAGCCTAGCTAGAGCATTTTGTGTGGATTTTGTGTGTGGAGGGAAAATATAAAAAGAAAACAATGGGCCAGCTAGAGCATTCAATATGTCTGCCCGACGGTTTTGGATGGGCTTTATGTCCGGCCCAACCCGGAGCATGTCACTTTGACGTCGTTGGACGGCAGTTTTCCCAATTATTTTGTTTTTTGTCAAGTGCCTTTTAGTTACAGTTCCAATGGGAATTTCACATCATTAAATTCTATGCCACATCATCAATTTTGTTGATATTATGAGGAGAGAGAAGAAGAAAATTTCATAGAATAAGAGAGGAGTTTCATTCAAATAAAATTCAAACGGCAGTCTTAATAACTGTACCATGAAACTGTGCACTGGGACTGGCCTAACTTTCTATTTTTTGGTTAATGTATTTAGATGCATCACCCCTGTGATGGCTCATTTCGACAGCAACTTGACAAGTGGATGCAAGTGATTCGCTGACAGCACACATACGCGAAAAAAAGACGCCACGCTGGCAGCTGATGTATCCTCGGTGTTCTCTAAAGTGTTGTCGGTATTTGTTTTCCTTTTCTGCCCATCTACATATTGCGCCAGAGACGCTTTCAAAGATTTTATTTTTAACCCTCTCCATGCCCGATTTAAAACAAAGAAAGCGTCGTGGTCGGCGGCGACTGGCCGGCTTGTTGTGTACAAGCTGCGCGCATCATCCGATCGAGTGCACGTGGTTCATCCACGTCATCGTAGGTCAAGTCACAAATCGTCAAATCCGAACAGAGCCTTCACAGCAACTTTTTAGTATTTTTAAGGAAAGTATCTGTCCGCATCACATGTCAAAATATGCTATCAACCAAACCTTTTCATACATGCAACGTGGCTCCAACAACGCTCTAAATGCTATCAGTTCATGGTAAATAAACGTTGCGTTTTTCACAGCCTTTCAACACGTACGACGACATTCTTTTTGTTTTGGGATGTACACAAAGTCGCATTTTCTTCACGCGATCCTCGTCGATGTCGCAGGGCGCGTTTCCAATACCCGTTCTAGCCAGGCACAAATTCGCGTCTGAAAGTGGACTTGATTAAATTTGGGCCGGACCTGGGCCATCAAAATCCCCGCCAGCGGGCAGGCCGTCTTGGGCGGATGGGTTGAGCCCAGCCCAACCACTTCGCGAGCAAATTCGTTATCGAGGTTTGTTGCTATTTGGGTGGTTTTAATTTCGTCCGGTGTCTTTTTGACGTCCTGGCAAGGTTTTATTTATTCGCCTTTTACTATAGCGCTTGAGGCTTCAGTCCTTCTGTTTCCCCGTTTGCGAGACGCTATTGTAGCTTCAAACTCTTTATGTTTAGTTCAAAAAATGACGTATCTTCCAAATGGATGTATTTTATTCGTGCTATGGTTAGGTTGACATGGCTTGATATATATAGACTATGGTTAACGTCATCTTATTAAAATTAGGAAAGTACGTAGGTCACACGGTCACACCTAGTTACATTCTGGTAATAACTTTTTAGTATTTTTAAAATAATATATATCCGTATGCTATCAAACAAACTTTTTTCATACCTGCGACGTGGTTTAGCTCACGGTAAATAAACCGTTACATTTTTCAAAGCCTTTATTTCAACACGTACGACGCGTCTTCTGCGCTTACTATGATGCAAGAGTGACACTCTTTTTCTTTCCTTTTCTTTTCTTTCGGGATGTAGTAAGAGGCTAATAGCGATGGCATTCCGCTAGTAAGAAGCTGCATAACAATCGAGCCATTTCCAAGAATCCATGAGACCATGATCCGTCTCTCACGAGCATAGAACGAAGGTCTGACCAGGAGTGGTCCGGTCGAACCGCGATTCGTTTACTACACATTTTGTGTATATCCTCTTCAATCATTCAGAAAAAAAAACATACGAGATGGCTTACAGCGGCGGGTTTGAACCAATCGAACGAGGTACCCTGCTGCACCTTTTTATTGTAGTTTTCTATGAAATCGGTGGTTCGATTCGGTTTTTTCTTCTTTTCTCACGAGGAGCCCTCACCATTCCTCGTAAAATAAAATAAAACCCCATAGCACTTGGCATTGATGATTTTTTTTTTGAAGAGATGAAGAGAGTTGGCATCGATGATGCACGGCGAAAGAAGATCTGCCCCGCTCAAACCTCAAAAAGGAAAAAAAAAAAGAAATTTCCCCGCGCAGCTCAGCTCAGGCCCCACCAACAGAGTCCCAGCCATCGTCCGGGTCCACCGCTGCCGGTTCGGAACCCAGCCAGCGGTTTCCACTTTCCACTTCCCCCCTCGCCGTCGCGTCCCGTCCCCGGCCACCGCGTCCGCCATTTCCCCCTCCCCGCAACCCAAATTCGAAACGAGAACGGGCCTCCCTCTCCGCGGGCGCCGTCCCTCTCATCCCCGCAACCGCCCTCTCCGCGTCGGATCTACAGCGCCATCCACCGCCCCCCTCGTCGCCGTCACCCGCCGCGGTCGTCCCCTTCGCCCCCAAGTCAAGTCTCCGCTGCGCCCCCACAGAAAATTCCGATCCAATCACTCCTCCATCCAGCCGGAGCCTTCCCTCCCCACACCCTTTTATTTAAACCCGCCGCCGCTCCGCCACGGCGACCCCGACGACTCCCCCGGCCGCGTCCCCCGCCAGCTCCCCCTCACCCCCGACGATCCACGCCTCCAAGCGCCGCCGCCTCGGGGCCGCCGCCACGGGGAACTCGGCGCTGCGGGGCGGCGGGGGCTCCGGCCCCCGCCGCTCGCCGTCCCCGCCGTCCCTCACGCAGACGCCGGCGGCTGGGGTGGCTTCAGCTGTGGGGTCCAACCCGCTCGACCCCGACGCTGACCCGCCCGCCAGGGCGCTCACGGGGGACCAGGTCAAGCACTGCAAGAAGGCGCTCAAGGCGCTCGAGAAGAAGTTCGGGAAACCCACCGCGCTCTCCAAGGAGTTCTACAGCCTCCCGGTACCCAAGCTCCTCCTCGCCCCACCTTTGTCCACTTCCCGTTGCTGTGGTGATAATTACGCGCGAATTTAGCATACTCCGAGTCTCTGACTTCGTCTTCATTTCCACACGCAAAAATAAGCACGACTGACGTCTAATTACTCACTTAACCATGTTTTTTTTAACATTCTGGGGGCTGAGATCGTTTGCTCATGAATTGTCTTGTCAAAGAATGCAGAGGGCGAACTTTGTACAGTGGTTGGTGCTGTACGATCTTCCACTTCCACCGTAGGCTAGCGTAGCGTGGCTTCTACGTGAAGCGTCTAGACAGGCAACTGGTGTACAGACACAATGATACGTCCTGGACATGATTACACCACGCTATTTCTGTGCCTTGCTGCCTTTTGATGGGGAAATACTATTAGTCTGCAGCACCAACTTTCCTGAACTGCGTTGAACATAGTGTGTAACATTATCTTGACTTGCACGCCAGAATAGCAGAATTGTATTGGATGAGTCAATAACTCAATACTGCTTGCTTCAGAATACGTTCAGTGAAACTAGCACTTAGGCTAACGATTCTAAAACTTGGTGCAATTATACTCCACTCTCCTCTTCCACAAACCATTCATTCCTGTGGCCTGTGACTTCTCTTTTCAAGACACATATGATTGCGTAATCTCTATGCTTCTTGTTAACTTAGCACAAATTGATGTTCGAACAGGGCTTATCCATCACAATTAGGTGATGTTTTCAAAATAGTACTGTTGCTAGCCGTACTGAATTCCACATAAACAGATGAATTAGCTGCTGTTAGCAAAAAACCGTTATGTTGAATTTCTTTCTGTTCCAGTTTATTTCAATGAATGGGAAAGAAACAATTGCTTCTGGTGTGCATTTTTATGTTAAGTCCAATATAGCAAGAACTTGTGCACTTAGCTCTGCCATTTCTTCCATTTCTTCTAAATTATGAAAGGAAGAATTATTGTTGGAAAGTTCTCTAAGTTAATTGCCATAGGAAATGCTTCTTTGAACTGAGCCAAGCAGCCACTGATAAATATCCTTTTTCAGGATATAAGAACTGTGCTTCATTCGACACAAAAGTTTACTGTTGCTCGGAGACCTGAAAATAGGGCAAGAAATCGCTATACTGATGTTTTGCCATGTAAGCATCATAAACTTGTATAGGGTTGCAGGTGTAGATAGGAAGATCCCATATATTATCATTAACTTTATTTAACTTGCTTTATTTTCTTTAGTTGATGAAACCAGGGTACGATTAAAGTCTTCAACAGGCAATGATTACATCAATGCCAGCCTTATAGAGGTAGAGTTGGCATATTTCCTTCTGTTTGCTTTTTATGTATGTTCTTTTTCTGACCAGTAACTCCAGTAGCCATCTGTCTCATGTCATATACAATTTGCAGATTGATGGAAGAGATCAAACAAAGTTCATTTCTACTCAAGGACCACTGACCAATACGTTTGAAGATTTTTGGCAGATGGTATATGATAATCGCTGTCCTGTGATTGTTATGGTCACCAAATTTGACGGTTTTAAGGTGCGG
Source organism: Panicum miliaceum (assembly GCA_032594955.1). Classification (NCBI taxonomy): domain Eukaryota; kingdom Viridiplantae; phylum Streptophyta; class Magnoliopsida; order Poales; family Poaceae; genus Panicum; species Panicum miliaceum. The sequence continues at coordinate 3,070,268 of CM064072.1, read as the reverse complement.
AAATAGAACATAATCTTGTGGATGCAATTGAAATTTACAAGCTATTTCCTTTCAATTTATAATAGGCTATTAAATAATACCCACATTCAAAATAATTGCAGTGTGACGAGTATCTCCCGTTGAGCAAAAGCCAAGATATTTTTGGAAAATTTACCATTGAGATCACGAAGATCAGAAAAGATGGTCAATTAGTGTTGCGTGGTGTGAAGGTGCAACGTGATGAGGTAACTATATATAAAAGCTGTTGTTTACACACTTTTGTACTATATAGGAAAGTTCACCATGTACTATACTATTTTGTTGCATCATATCATATACATTTCAAGATGAAGAGTTGTTCTTGTGCAAATAAACATAGAAACACAGATTTGAGTTCAGCTCTTGTAGGGATACTTGCCATTCACAAGCATTTCCTTTCTACAGGATAGATCCTCGATTATAATCTTGTTGCATAGATCCTGGATATAATTTCTGGTTTAGCTATGGTCCTCATGCATACTTTTGTGGTAGTGAAGGTTTTAGTTGAGTATTTTTGGGCATTGACCTATCATAGTGTCGGTTCCGGAAATGGCCGGCAGCTAAACCAACTCGAAGTGTGTATCGCGCGTCGTGATCGGAGGTGGCCTAGCACACAATGACTCAAGATTTATACTGGTTCAGGCAATCGTGCCCTACGTCCAGTCAGGGGTTAGTCGGTTGTATTGCTTGAGCCCAGGTGCTCGTGAGAGTTAGGGGAGTTACAAGCTCGCGAGTGGATGATGTGGTATGATCGAGATCTGTCGAGTTTATTTTTCCTAGGTGGATGACCCTCCCTTTTTTAGTCCAAAGGGGGGGTCTTCGATATAGGGGAACCAAAGGTAGAAAGAGTGAGGTAGAAAGAGAGAGTGTTCCTTGCTTCGCCGGTCGGAGTCGCCAGCTCTGTCAGTCGGGATTGCCAACTCTGTCAGTCGGGGCCTTCCGATGACCACCGTCCAAGTCCTGCGCCGTGGGGTGGCCGTCTTACCTTGTCGCTGTGCGTCATGCTCCGTCGGTCGGGGGACGAGCGTGTGACGACAAGTACCGTACGTACGCTCCATCCCTGGCGCTACGCTCCGTCACTCTGTTGTGATGGAGGCGTGTCTGCCGCGTCGTGATGACGTTGCGTCTCGTCCCTTCGCGAGGACGGGCAAGTGGAATAGTGTCCCCCCACTGTGGCAACAGAGGGGAGTGTAACCCCCGTGGAGGGAGTGGTTGGCCTGTACGACAAGTTGACTCCGGCGTGTCCGTCCTTATCCTCAGCACCTGGCCCCGGGGACGGTCAGTGTGCGAGGCCCGGTCGGCCCCCGACCTCGTCAGTCGGGGAAAGTGACACGTGCGTGGCGGAGTTCGGTTGGCGTCTTAGGTCGGGACCATAGTACGGACCTAGGCCTTGGTCGTCCCCTCGGTCGGGGACGCGGGCCGAGGCCCCAGCCGACCGGCCGGCCGGTCGGGACTGTGGTCTGGACGGCCTGGAGAAAGTCACGGCCCAGGAGGGCGCCCGTTTGATCCACGCGTGGTCTTGGGCCATCCAGAGTGCCAGCAGGAAGTGGGCTCGCTGGGACCCCGGGTCCCTGGACCCGCCAGAGGCCCCCGAGCGGCTTTGCGATTTGTTTAATCGCGAAGGCGCTATTCTCACCGCGCCATGTTTTAGCTCTGAGTGAGTAGTCGCATCATGCTGTCCAAGTCGCAGGGAGGCACAACGTGTGACGGGTTACCCTTTACGACCGTGGGTCAATTGGGGGTTGCTCTTGTATGTCCGCGAAATGAAGACGCTACAGCGGCAGCGGCCGTTTGCTTTCGACGCGGAATCGCGAGGCCTGCCGAGGCGGCGTGGGTAGTCAGTCGGCGGCAGATGGACTGCTCGCCGTCGTCCCCTGCCAAGGCGTCCTTGAGGGAGGGGGTGCAAGAAGAAGACTTTCCAGGAAGATGTTCCTCCCAGTCTTCCCGTACTTGGAGCAGCCCTCCCAAGGTTACGAGCGTTACGTGGTGGTAACGGGTTTTTCATACTTTGTAACGGCCGTGGGCCGACTGTACTTTGTAATACTTATTCGCCAGGAATAAAGCATGTTTATCCCGGGGTGTATTGTATTTGCCGCGCCCGTCCGTGAGTTTGGTCGGGGGCTGGAATTTTGTCATCTTTTCCGAGTGGAAATGCGGTGCCCCGACTCGCCGCACCTTTGCTACGAAGGAGGGTGGTCGGGTCGACGGCGTCGTGTGCGTATATGCGTGGAGGTGGCCCTATCCGCGGTCTCCGCGACCGGAGGGGTTGATCCGGCATCACTTGCCTCGATGGCTCTTGTGACGGGCTCGGTGAGCTCCTAACGGGTGTGCCCGAGCATAATTTCGGACGTCCAAGTGGAATCCGGGTCCGTAGTTCGTGACGGGGTCGGCATAGCCCACAGGTGGCATTCCACTGCTCCGTGACCCGCCTCTCGGCAGATGCCCGAGTCGTCCAACCGACTTAGGTGGCCCGCTGGCCTCTCCTCGATGGAGATTCTGTGGGAATGGCTCGATGCCTGGATCGGACGAGAAGGTTGAGACGACCCGAATCGCTGCCTGAGCAGGTCAGGCGAGGGCTACTGGGGCTCATCTGCGTTTTTTGCCCTGGCTCTGTTTGACGCGAGGCGGCCTTGAGTCCTCCGCGGACCGGCCTTTGAAACTTGGTCGGTCGGGTTCCCGAATTGGGATCCATTAGCACACTTTTATCGCCTGCGCCATTTTTGTTTTGGCAGTTTTAATATTTTTCATGAATCGAACGATTAAATGCGATTATTGACTAGGGATGTGGCGCGTTGAGGCTTACAAGGGAGGTCGGTGCGTTGCCTCGTTTTTCGTGCCCGCGTCGCGGTCGTGGTGGGCCACCGACCAGCTCCGCGAACTCGGAGAGAGCTTGGTGCCGGTCGCGACGGCGATTGTGGAGGCAACCACCGCGGAGTGGGTGAAGGCAGCTCGTCGCGCGGAGAGGGAAACGGCCCTTGGCAGTAGCGGCGTCCAAGCAACAGAAGTCGGGTTGAGCACCGCCCCGACTGCGCCGGGCCCTAGCCAGGGGGCTCCTCCGGCTGACTTTGCAGCGCGGCCCCTCCCGTCCACGTCGTCGTCCAACGTGGATGGGGTGCCGCAATAAAAAAAATTTGTCGCGTAGTTAGCTTTCATTTCTAGAGCAGTTTGTGCAGGGTGTTGAAGGGCCCCCGAGTGAACTATCTAAGTGCTTGTAATCGCTTTCGTTTTATGGTTTTTGGGAAGCTGGTCCCACCCATGTCCCTTTGTTTCCTGGAGTGATTTCTGCCTTCGCGCTTTTCCTTTCGAACCTGCTTGTTAACCGTAGGTTGTAGCGTGTAGCCGGGGGCTGGCTCGAGTGGCGTCAGCTGCTAGTTCACCATAGGTTGTGATGAGGGTTCGATAGGTCCGGTGGCCCAACAAACATCACTTAGGTCGCCTCGAGAGAAAGGGTCGCCCTTTCGCTTGGGCGAAAAATGTTGCCTTTTTGTGCGTGATTTACAAAAAGGAGAGAGAGGGTAACAGTGCGCGTGGTGGTGTACCCCCGTGGGGCCTCCGAGCGACCCGGGCCGAGAGTGCTCGGGCCGGGCGCTGTAGGAGCCGGCATTTGTATGAAAGCATGCAAAGGAACTGAACTTAGGGGAAGAAACGACGTAACTGCTCAATGTTCCAAGTGTTGGTGAGGATGTTGCCGTCGCTGTCCTTCAGTCGGTAGGTTCCTGGCCGAACCACCTCCGCGATGGTGTATTGTCCTTCCCACGGCGGAGTGAGCTTTGCCTGTCCTTCGTCGACTGCGCTGTCTGTAGTACCAAGTTGCCGACTTCGAGGGTTCTTCCTCGGATCTTCCTTTCGTGGTACCCTGTCATGCCCACGAACTCAGTCACGGGCGGGGGCTGCGGTAGGGCCCTCCGGAGCTCCCTGGCGTAAACGCTCGCGGCGTTCGTGAGGCCAAACGGGGACCGACCGTGCGGTGGGCTAGGTGGGGATAGCGGGGTCCCTCCGTAGAGCCGGTGGAAGACGTTGCGCAGCGAGAACAGAAGCAAGTCCACGTCACTCGCTGGGGGGTTGGCTCCGAGCATGAGCTCGATGTGACGCACGAGCGCCTCAGTGTTGAGGTCAGCCAGCGGCCCGTTCGAGGAAGTGTCTCCCTCGAGCGACGTCAGAGGGGTGGCCTCCTCGCGGAGGCGAAACGTGCCGAGACGATCGGCAACGAAGTCCAAGCTTCCGAAGTGGAAGGCCTGAAAGGGCGCGAAAACGGGAGGTGCCCACAGCTCAGTGCGCGGGGCCATGGGAAACTCCAACGAGCCGAAGCGAATCGTATTGCAAAGGCTCGTGAGGCTGGAGGTGTCGGAGACGAAGGCCATCCGATCGCCAGGACAGTGGACACACGATGTCCTTCCCACGGACGGCGCCAAACTGTCGGTTTTGGAAATGGCCGGCAGCTAAACCAACTCAAAGTGTGTATCGCACGTCGTGATTAGAGGTGGCCTAGCACACAATGACTCAAGATTTATACTGGTTCAGGCAATCATGCCCTACGTCCAGTCGGGGGTCAGTCGGTTGTATTGCTTGAGCCCAGGTGCTCGTGAGAGTTAGGGGAGTTACAAGCTTGTGAGTGGATGATGTGGTATGATCGAGATTTGTTGAGGTTGTTTTTCCTAGGCGGATGACCCTCCCTTTTATAGTCCAAAGAGGGGGAGTCTCTGTTATAGAGGAACCAAAGGTAGAAAGAGTGAAGTAGAAAGAGAGAGTGTTCCTTGCTTCGCCGGTCGGAGTCGTTAGCTCTGTCAGTCGGGGCCTTCCGATGACGACCGTCCAAGTCCTGCGCCGTGGGGTGGCCGTCTTACCTTGTCGCTGTATGTCATGCTCCGTCGGTCGGGGGGCGAGCGTGCAACGATAAGTACGGTACGGTAGTCACGCTCCGTCCCTGGTGCTACGCCCCGTCACTCTGTTGTGATGGAGGCGTGTCCGCCGTGTCGTGATGACATTGCGTCCCGTTCCTTCGCGAGGACGGGCAGGTGGAATAGTGTCCCCCCACCGTGGCAACAGAGGGGACTGTAACCCCCGTGGAGGGAGTGGTTGGCCTGTACGGCAAGTTGACTCCGGCGTGTCCGTCCTTATCCTCAGCACCTGGCCTCGGGGAGGGGCAGTGTGCGAGGCCCGGCCGGCCCCCGACCTCGTCAGTCGGGGAAAGTGACACGTGCGTGGCGGAGTTTGGTTGGCGTCTTAGGTCGAGACCATTGTACGGACCTAGGCCTTGGTCGTCCCCTCGGTCGGGGATGCGGGCCGAGGCTCCAGCCGACCGGCCGGCCGGTCGGGACCCTGGGCTGGACGGCCTGGAGAAAGTCACGCATAGGAGGGCGCCTGTTTGATCTACGCGTGGTCTTGGGCCATTCTTAGTGCCAGTAGGAAGTGGGCCCGTTGGGGACCCCGGGTCCCTAGACCTGTCACATAGGCTATTGGCTAGATAGTGGCATTGCAAAGTTTCCTGTTATCCATGTGTTAGTGAATGAGATCAGATGCCAAATCTTGCTGAGATAGTATTTCCTTGCCATCATATAATGTATTATTGCTGAGTGAGATGCTAAATCATCTTGAGATGATGCAGAATGTTTAGCTGGCAAATTTTACCTCATTTTCTTCCTTCAATTCTTTTATGTTTCTTACATTGTTCCCCTCTTGTCTTTGCCGTTCCCTGTATGCTTACTTTCTTCTCTTTGTCCTTACATAATAGTATTGGAATTGCCGCAACTTTTTGCTGAAGGATTGTATTACTGAAATTTTTTCCTGGCTGTGATTCTTCACGTTGCAGTCAGAAGTAGTGCACTCACTCCTCCATATTGAGTATTCTGAGTGGCCTGACCATGGGGTGCCAAACAGCAGTACTGATATACGAAGAATTCTAAAAAGATTGTATCACATTCCAAGACAGCAGCCAATAGTTGCACATTGCAGGTTTGTTTCAAATCAATGCTTTGATTCTGGTGCGATAACTTAACTCAATACAATTGTTTTCTCTTTCTGCAGTGCAGGCATCGGAAGAACGGGTGCTTATATCACCATCCATAATACAGTAGAGAGGATTGTACTTGGAGAATTTGGTGCTGTTGATCTTGTTGAAACTGTCAAAAGATTTAGATCACAGCGCCCTGGAATGGTCCAAACAAAGGTATAGTTCTTTCGTTATTTTTGTCTCTAAGTCTCAGGTATAAATCCTCTCAAGGGCACAATAGTTTCCGCATAGTGCAGTCAATACTTGCTCACTGAAAGGCTTCAGAAAAGCACCTGCTCTGCTGCTCATGGAACGGCAACTTTTGAAAGAATTAGTGGACAGTGGTTGCATAACTAGACTTCAGAGTTGAAATTTAGCTATACTTTTAGATACTGTAGTACTCGATTGCTATAAAGATAGGTTGCTCCTGTGGTAGATGGATATTGTTTTACAAATTTGTCTGTCAATGGCAGTTTGCAGCTAGCTGTTGCTGTATGAGGGTTCTTTGGGAGTTGTGAGTTCATGCATCGGTGCTTGTCTTGATCAAGCAATCCTGAAGAGTAGCACATAATAGATTTGCTAGAAGCACTAGAGTTTAGCCTAATGGCACCCTTGCCCGCTTTGCAGGATCAATATAAGTTTTGCTATCAGGCAATTGCAGATGAACTGAAAGATCTAATATCGAAATCAAAACACTGAGTGGTTTTCAAGGTAGGTTTCTCGCACGGCCATACGAGTGCAGAACATTGATGTATCATTTTCATACTTTGCAATCACCTATGTACATGATCTCTGACAAACATGTGCTTGACATCATCATAACACTGGAATCTTCTCATTTGAATTCTGTTTCCCCGCAGGGACAAGTAACGTCAGCTTAGGCGTTGCTCTGATGTATCAGAGGGCCTGATGCCCCATTTACTTTTCGATTCTTTAGGCTTCGGCAACTGCATTCATGTACAGCATGTAGACAGAGATGAAGAATTTAGCAGGAAGCCCAAGCGTTTCTAACATTACCTTATCTGAAGATTGGGGTTTCTGTGATCCGTATTAACTTGTATCCCTGATTGTACCTTGCTCTGTATTAACTTGTATATTTTTCCTCATGAATTAGAGTTTAGGTGCTCTTAGGATACTAGAATGCCAATTACCGAGCGTAGCATCAACCCTGACTTGTATTGTTTGCTGGTCGGCGCATGATGTAGAATGCCCAGGAAAGATTCAATATTTGTTGGTTCTGTTGTGTTGTAACCACAAAAATTTCTATCCATTGTTATTCAGTCCAATGTTTAGGCACGTTCGGGGGTGAACACAACAAAGATGGGGCATCCAATGGGTATGCGTTAAGAGGGGTTTGATCTATTAAACCAAGCAGGAAGTGATCCATTTTGCATTGTGATGCTGATGGTCAATCATCCGCTTGATCACCGGTTCAACAATATGATAGGTTGGATGGGGAATTGGGATGGTGTTCTTGCAAGTCTTAAGCAGGGTGATCCGGGGCATGTGTCTACCTGGGAACTGGGGGTAGTAGAAGAAAATGGGCAGAGCACATACTGTCCCCTGAGTGAAGTAGTGTGCCCAATGGCATGCTTGAGCAGAGCAGAGAGCATCATTTGTGCCACTTTCATCTCATCAGAAAATATATGGTGGGGGTTGACAGAAACGCACACTCCACTAACAGATTAAAGTAGATGCTAGTGCCTCATTTTTCAAATACCAAGATAATCTCCATCAGCTTGTGTGAAACTTCTTTTCTGAAAACATAGTTCTGAACCTTCTGATGGACACGAAACACGCAAGCTACAAGCTGCGAAAAGAGCAAAAGGCTGATTTGTGAAAAAAGAAGAAGCAAACACTGTGATGAAGCATCACGCTTGAAAAGCCTTCATCAGTGACACCATTATTATCTTTGTCATCTCATATCGGCCGCACTCCCTCCGTCCGCGCTACTAGTGCATGACGTAGACGTCGTACTCGACGGTGGCGTCGCCGGTGCGGACGTCGAGCCAGTGCGTGCGCAGCAGCGCGTAGCCGCGGGCGAAGCGGAAGGCGCCCGTGCCGCCGACGACGGGGAGCTCGCGCACGGCGTCGAGCGGGCAGTTCCGGCCGAGCAGCGCCAGCGTGCTGCCGTTGTAGGGCCCCGACGTGAGCACCAGGTTCATGGCCTGCAGGAAGCCGAGCCTGGCCTGGTCGGACCCCATGTACAGGCCCTGGGCGCGGCCGACGGGGGCGGAGCCCTGCTCGGGCCCCTCCGTCAGTGGGTCGTCCATCACGTTCACCATCCCGAACATGGACATCGGCGACGACGACGCGGCCGGCGGCGGCTCCACCACGCGCACCGCCGTCGGCGACTTGCCGCTCACCGTGTCGTGGAAGTAGAAGTGGAGGTGCGTCGGGGCGGCCGCCTCCTCCTTGCGCCGCCCGGCGCCGTGGACATCGTGGGCTTCGGCTGCGGCGACCAGGGCGAGGAAGAGCACGACCGTCGTCGTCACTCCTTTCTTCGCCATCTTTGAGCTTTGAGTGCGAAGTGGAGTGTCGACTGTGATGTGAGTGTGATCCTGGGTGGGTCTCCGAGCTGGTTCACGAGCTAGTACGATTTGTAGTGGAGTGGTCAGTGGAGTGTTGTAGGTGTGGAAATGATTGGTGACGCGTGGCGGGCGGCGGTTGGGGTCAGAAGGCTGCTCCATGAACAAGAGGAAAGTGACAAGTGGTAGGACGGCAATGCTTTGCTTGGGCAGCCATGGAAGGCACCTCAGATGGGGACTGGGGAGCAGACTGCAGAGTCGCAGATCGCATTCGCGAATGTGAATCGCTTGTGGACTTGGGCTGGCAGCGCCTTGATGCAATACCACCGCAAAGGAAGCAGAACGCAAGCTTGGCTACTGGCAACACCGACAATGCACTAGCTAGTGTTCCAAATGAGCGGGTTTTTGGCTGCCAAGTGGTCCGTCACTGGGAAAAAGGTAAGGAGCCCCTCCACCTCCGCCGCGGGTGGCGATGCCGCCCCCGCCCCCACAACCGCCGCCGCCCCGTCCCTCATCGCCGTCCTAGCCAGCCCCGGCCGGGCCGCCCAAGCTCCTGCGCCGCATCAAGGTCACCCCGCCTGCCGCTCCCACAACTGCAACGGCTCTGCGCTGCCGCCACCTCCGCCTAGATCCGGTCGACCTCCCCCCGACGCGGTGGAGTTCGTGCTGGCTACACCTTCGCCAAGCCTGGGCCGTGCCCCGTCGCCCTCGTACGCAGATGTGGTCAGGCGCACTCCGTCCACATTCATGTCGCCCGGCCGCGCCTACCAACCGCCGTACGCCCGCCCTGCCGCCATTACTCCGGCGCGGAGAGGCTCCGCCTGGCCAAGGGGGCCTCCGCGCACGCCTCCACTACGCTCTCCTCGCTCCTTAACCCCAGCTGGGTCGCGTCCCATCCATCAATCGCCGAAGGTGGGATGGACTCCCGTGCAGCGCAGGCGGGGGCATTCAAACGCCACTCCGGGGCCGGGCGGCCGGCAACACGACGGCCATTCAAGCCACGCCCGCCCTTCCGCGGCGACACGTCAAGGGGCGCATTCATGGCGGCCCAGGGTAGCTGGCGCGGCGAAGTCACCCCCTCAGCGTTCCACCTCCGCGTCGCTGCAGGCTTTCAAGAAGCGAACGGCTGGGCGCTGCTTCATCTGCCTAGTTCCTGACCACCGCGCCGCTAGCTGCCGCGACCCAGTCAGGTGCTTCTCCTGTCGGCGTTTGGGGCACAAGGAGGCTCGCTGTCTGGAGAGCCGCGCGCGACGCCCAACCCAACGCCCGCGTCGTCCTGCTGTGTCGCCTTCTCCACCTCGCCGTCGCGCAGCCGGGCCACCACCTCCAGCTCCTCTGCGCCACACGAGCCGCTCTGCCGCGCGGCGTTCACAGGGGCCCGCGTCGCGGTCCACCCCTTCGTGCCGCCTTCGCACCCCCCTCCGCCGCCACCCCGCACCGCGGCGTCCAGGATGTCGCGCCTGGGTGACCCCTGCACCAGGCCGGAAAAGGAGTTCTTCTTCGTCCCCTACTCCTTCGACTTGGAGAAGGAGACCCAAGAGTGGGAGGGCACGGCGCTTGTCGTCATGGCCATGACCGCGCCGGCTTCGACGGGGGTGCGCGAGGTGAGGCCGTCGTCCTCGACGAGATGCGCTTGCATCGTGGAGAGGTGGTCATGTCTCGCCACCAGCCGCAACCTTTCCTCCTCAAGTTCGCCAACCGCCGTCTCACTGAGGAGGCCGCAGCGATGCGCTACATCAAGCACCACGGCGTCGTCCTGAACGTCCGTCGGTGGCGGAGTCTGGAGGTCGCATTGGGGGCGGCCATGTTTTTCAGGGTACGCCTTTGCCTGGAGGGCATCCCGGTCCACGCTTGGAACCCGGAGATCGTCGAGCGGCTGATTGGTCGGTCCTGTGCGCTGGAGTGCATCGACACCAACCTCCTGCACCCGGACGACACCAGGAGTCCAGGACAACTGATGTTTGGGCATGGACGCCCAATCCGAGCAGGATTCCCAAGTGTCTGTGGTTGGTCTTCACCAGCCGGGGGGACGCGTCCTCTCGGTTACCATCTCCGCGACACCGCCGGCGCCGTGGCAGAAGGGCACCAAATTCAGGGTGCTTATCCACCTGGAGTGGATCTACTACTACACCTCCGCCTCCACGGATCACTACGGCGATGGCATGGCGGCGGCGGCGGAAGCTCCCGTGGCACCGTGGAGCCGTGGACATCGAGCTGGCTCCGGACTTGGTCCACTGACTTGGCTCCAGACTTGGTCCACTGACTTGGTCCATATTGTACAACAAGTTTCTTCCACCTCTGACTTGGTCCACTGAAAGCTGCAAGATTGCACAAGAGCTATGGCTAAAGGAGTATGTCACAACTGAGTCTTTAGGATGACCTTGCATTAGCTTACTGACTATCCACAGAATTTGAGTAACACATGTGCGGACCTCAAGGAAGAAGACACATATGCAAAGCATATCATCAGTTCTTTGTCTTTCAGTGTAATATCCTTCAGTGTAATATCCTTCTCTTGGATCCCATGAAAACTGCAGATTCTTGGTAATCATTAGCGCCAACACAAATGACAAGACTTTATGCAGAATAGCAGCATATAGAAACACGAGTTTTCTATGTGTGCTGTTTATACTTTTGCTCCATAATGAATCAATGTCTTCTCCATTGACTAGAAGCAGATTGAAGTGACTGAAAATTCCACAAACCAATGAACTCCTAGACATAAGCTGATGAGGACATCAACACCAACGATACATCCACTCCGACACAAGTACCTATTGCTGGTCCTATTACTCGTGCTCGTGCTCGTCAACTTAATCATTAGGTGAGTTCACATCTAAGCTCATGTACATCATGTTTAGACCATGGAGACCCGTGTACTCTTGTTTTGCTTAGGAACCAAGGAGGCGACCGAAAAGGAAACGGATTCGCGCAGGCTGGATTCGGACTGCAGAACAGTACCAACTTGTGAGGGACACCACGGTCGCATATGAACTCGGATTGGGCGTTCAAGTACTTCGTGGAAAGCTTATGAAGTCTTCTTTTAAACGGATCCGGCCTCATATCCATATCTGTTACGAGTCGGCCACAATCGTAAAATTAATACAGAGTCCTTTTCTACCCATGGTGTTGCGTCACCCTGTTTTGGCCCAATGAGCCGTGTATCAAGTTGAGTTCATTACGGACGCGTCCTAGGGTTGGAGTACGACCCCAGCACCCCTGTGGTCGTCCTCCCACGTACTTATACCCCTTAGCCGCCACCAAGGATGCTTGGGTTTTGTTTAAATCAAGTTTAGCCTTTGCTACTTGCTTCAAGCGCGCATGCTGGATCAGCCGCCCGTCTTTTTGTCTTCGGAACCCCATCATTATTGAGATTGCGTGTGAAACCTTCATTTACCTCTAGTAAATTCAGTACTTGTCATACTTGTTCTTGCTAGTTCTTCGATTGCTTGCAGGACGAGTGCCCTAGTGGCCGGGTGCCGCGCTCCACAAGATCGCGACAGCCATTGGAGGGGGTGTATCGGTTGCTAAGGCGCAGCTTGGAAAGCTATAGTCGGGCCGTGAACGTCGCCTCCATCGACCAATCGAGTTATCCACGCCTCTCATCGAAAGATTGTGAATCAAACCCTAGCGAGTCACCATTATAAGCTTCCCTTGCCCATGGCACACTCGTGATGGCCAAAATTCAATGTTCCCAATCATCATTGATTCTTGGTCGTGAAACAACTTACTAGCAGCAGCAATAGGTGAATGTCTAGTGATGAGATCCCTTGCATCCATCGAAACCTGATCTTTCTGTGGCTTCCTTTCAAAATTTTGTTCTGCAAGCATCTTAAAAAGTCTCATCAATGTCAGGTCATTGTTCTTCAAAGGTGCTCCGATAACAGCATGAGTTATCTTCCCATTTGCCTCCGTGATAGTGGTAGCTCTGTATGCTTTCCGCTGCCTTGTCACTTGAAGTAGGATAAGGAAGCACGCTTGCAAACAAGTATAGGGTCACTTCATTTGTTGTGAACTCAGGCAGCGGTGGCCATCGTTCAAGCTCGACTAACCTTAGTGATGTCAGCATCATGCATTCTAAGGACTGTAACATGCCAGCAAGCAAAAATCTGAAATTCCTTTGAACTGGAGGTGGCCATGGAGGCTTCCTTAGCAAACTGTAACACCTTCCAACAGCAAGCTCATGAGAAGTGAATGACAGCGTTGCACGAAGAGCACAAATACTCCCCAATGGGATCGGTGGTGGCCATGGTTGCCACTCAATGCAAGTCCATAGCATATCCCATTGAACCATATTATCATAATTGATATCATCTGGATTGAAGAAGTTAAGAGCAGTACCCTCATGTGTTTCGCCCAATGCATGAAGTAGGCATAGGTTATCATGCACTAGAGATGGCAAACTCGCGGTTGTGGGGCTCCAGATGGCGACAGCGAGGCTGGGGACTAGTACCATGTCTTTAGTGATCATCGAAATAGTAGGGTTCTGGAGCTCGTCAACGACGACATGGTCCATGACATCCAGAATAGAGAAGTCGATGCTATTGCGTGCTTCTGCAATAACAAGAGCTTCCGCCTGTCCTCCAGTTGCAGCAGTATCAACAAATAGCTTCTCGGAGTTGAAGTCCTCACACACAATTTCCATGAGCGGAAATACACCAGTGCCAACATCGAGACCCAGTGTCAAACAGGTGTTGGGCAGCTTGACATCGATGCAACCAGGAACAACATTGGTGGCAGTCGCAGCTGCAACAGCAGTGCTGGTGTCGGGTATGTGCTCCATGGCAATGGTAGAAGACAATTTCACAGTAGTGCCAAAGTAGCTAACATCCGAGTTAGCGTTGTCGTAGTCCTGATATAACCCCCACTTGATGTCCAGCTGACAACAACCAGTATACACACACCGACCGTGCAACTCCCCGAAAGCTTCTGCTGCAACATGCTTGGATTCAAACACAACTCGAGCCAACACCTTATCTGTTCCCCCAAATACAAGGACCTGCTCCACGACTCCAAATGTACCGAACACTTGATGAAGCAGAGACTCAGTAATAGGATAGAAAACCTTGTGGACGGTGACCTCCAGTCTTCGAATCTGCTATTGGGCATTTCGTCAAACAGTTGGCGGGCACCACTCCAGTCATCACTAGTTTTGAAGCAATCCGGCCACCGGCTCTGCCTGTTGCTCCTGACCGTGCTAAACACCATCTTCCTGCACAAATCCCTCGGATCGACTGTCTCTGATACCAATTGTTAGCAACCACTCAATCCACCACCATGAACATACACAACGAAGCACTGATAACTTGATCCAATACGATATGAGAAGAACAGAGTTCGGGAAAGGCAGCAAAGCAGGGGAGACGTGAGGAGATCAGCAAGTTCTAGGTACTGGAAGGAATCATAGATACACTGGAATCTTGAGGAGGGAGAGAGTAACTAGAGGATGAGGAAGAAGAGTAGTAGTTATTTCTGAATAATCATCGATGCCTCTCTCTGTTGTATTGCTCTCCTTTTGTACGCCTCCATCACTTGCTCGGCCAGCAACTCTCACTGCCACGGTCCATCGCCCACATAGTGAATAGCCCAATCATGGTAAGCCCCTGACACAGGACCGACGGAGGAGGATCGCCGGAGACTTCGCCTTGACGGGAGAGGCGATGAAGACCGCCGGCGCGGCCGTTGCGGGCGACCCAACGGTTGCAATGACGACGACAAGGAGGACCGCCATCGCCAGCCGCCACGCTACAACAACAACCACCCCGGACGCGCGGCTGGGAACATCATCACCGGCGAGACGAACACGACGACGGTGATGGCAACTCCGGCAATCGCTGTCCCCACACCCGCTCTATCCACGGCGCCGGGGGCGTGGGTCAGGAGCCGGTGTTCAGGGAGCGGGACCGCTCTCCGCCACGGCGCCATTGGGGCTCTGGCCAGGGGAACAGACGTCGCGACGCTTCCCCGCCGGCCCCTGTCAACAAGCTGCCCGCCGTCCGTGACCTCCGTGCGGAGAGCGACGCCGAGCTCAGGTTCCTCTTCAAAGCTCAGGCGGCCTCCATCCAAGATGTGGCAAGTAACCTGCTCAAGAACCACTCCGTGAGGCTCAACCACGACCTGGTGATTCCGGCCATGGGCGACTACATCCACAAGGCGGCGATGCTTGCTGACAAGCTGGGGCTAGCAGATGAGCCCCTCCTGGCGCCAGAATCCCAACCGGTGAATGAAGTCTTGTGCGGCAGCAGTGCTGATGGTGCGGAGCTGGGACAGGGCGCTCGCGATGGTGGTGAAGCAAGCCCGGAACCGGTGCTGGCCGACGTCCCGGTGCCGTTGGCCTTCCTGAGGCTCAAACGCTCCCTGCAGGCCGACGAAGCTGGCGCTCTTCACGCTAACACCAAGGAGCAGGTGGTGGAGGCCCTCGACAGGATGCAGGCCGCGGCAGCCCAGGCGACTGCGGGCCTCCTGCAGGCATGTCGCTCCCCGGGGCAGCCGGCCTCGCCGCGTCCTGCTGGGCCGAGGCAACATGTCGAGGCCACGGCCAACAACGCCGACCTGGGCCTGGACATCTTCTTCGCCACGCCGCCGCCGCCTGCCATCTCGCCGGAGCCGGAGGTGCTGTGTCAGGTTCAGGTTCGGCGCCGCAAACAGTATGACATGTCCAAGGTGCGCCGGAGTGCGAGTTTGGCTAGCAAACCGGCCATGCCGGCACTGAAGAAGGATTAATCTGTGCCACCAGCTGGGTCTCCTCTACGACGAGCGGGCGCCGATCGAGCAGGTCCTGATCGACTACATCAACATGTACAGCGGCCCGCTCCCACAGCACATTGTGGCTGCGCTGTCTAGCTTCTTCGGCATCCACGACGAGCTCGCGATCCAGTTGGATGAGGCGATGATGGAGTTGGCGGGCGTCGGGATCGACGACGTTCAGGAAGTGATCAATGACAATGATGTGTGATTGTGTCCCATTGTTGCAACAGGTGGTCTGCAATGCTTCGTCTCTCCCGGCAATGTTTAGCCTCGTTTATTTTGCTTCTGTGTGTCTGTACTACCTCTTCGGCGTCGCCGTCGTCGACGTGCTTGCAAACTCTACATTGGTCGTCTTCTGTACCGTTGCTGCGTCTGCTGAGGTGTTGTTGTGCTACTTTGCTTCAATTAAAGTGCTCCACTTCGTTGTTCTATTTGAGAGCCAGAGCTGCACCGGCTCAACTTGTCTGAGTTACGCCGATCCAACATGACAGCACCAAACCTTGACGTCCTGTGTTGGAATGTACGAGGTTTAAACACTCCAGCGCGTTGCATCACCGTGCATGAGCTCATGGCGGCAACCCACTGCCACCTCGCTTGCTTCCAGGAAACTAAGCTGGCCTCCATGCGGCCTTCTTAAGCGGGTACAAGCACAACTGCTTCGCGTTTAAACCGGCGCAGGGTACTAGGGGAGGCATCCTCCTTCTTTGGAACGACAACCACATAGACCTGCGTGATATTGTCATAAGGCGCTTCTCGGTTACGGCTACCGTCTCCATCCATGAATGCGGCAAAACCTTCTCGCTTAAGGTGGTACACGGCCCGGCACGGGACAATCGCAAACAGGCGTTCCTGAGAGAGCTGCGAAACTCCAAACCGGTTGAGGAAGTCGGGTGGCTAGTTCTAGGCGACTTCAACTTAGTTTACCAAGCCCGGGATAAAAACAACCGAAACTTAAACCTACGCAGAATGCGACAATTTCGGGCAACTCTTTCCTTCTGCGAGTTGAGAGAAATCCATCTCCAAAATCGGAAGTTCACTTGGAGTAACGAGAGAAGGCGGCCAACTTTAGTCCGGCTTGACCACGTTTTCTGCAATGAGTGTTGGGACCTCACCTTTGAGCAGCATGGCCTACAGGCGCTGGCACAGCTCTCTCCGACCACTGCCCACTGATGCTGTCCAGTCTGGCGGGCCCTAGAAGACCGCGACCTTTCCAGTTTGAGAATTTCTGGTAAATAATCCCGGGCTTTTTAGACGAGGTGCGAACGGTCTGGCAAAGGACTTCACCGCACTCACAACCAATCCGCATTCTCCACCACAAACTCTCCTGCACGGCGAGGCACCTGCGCAAATGGAGTCAATCCATACTCTCTGATGCAAAAAAGAAGCTCTATACGGCACTAGAAGTAATTAAGAGACTTGACATTGCTCAAGAAAACAGGTCCCTCTCTGATGCCGAACTCGCTCTTCGACGTGGCCTCAAACGACGAGTTGTGGGGCTAGCAGCGATTGAAAGATCAAGGAAAAAGCAAGCTCCAAGAATTACAAACTTAAGGGAAGGGGATGCCAATACGGGATTCTTCAACCAAAAGGTGAATGCACGCGCAGGAAGAATAGCATACAACGCCTACAACACCAGGAAGGCTGGGCCACCACCCATGAGGACAAGGTTTCCATGATATAGGAATACTTCACGGCAATAATGGGCCCACCACAACCGCAAGCTAGAGACTTCGATTGGGAAGTCCTAAACGTCCAGCATTTTGACCTCGCGACACTAGCGGCCTCGTTCATCAGAGACGAGATACTAAAGGCCATCTCCCTCACGCCCTCCGGAAAGGCGCCAGGTCCAGACGAGTTTACTGCAAACTTCTTCAAATCCTGCTAGGAAATCATTAGTGGCGATCTTGTAACGGCGCTAAACACATTTCATGACCTCCATTGTGTGAATTTCGACCTCCTCAACACGGCGGATATCGTGGTTCTACCTAAAAAGGAGGGGGCTGAGAAAATCGGGCTACCAGCCGATTAGCCTCATTCATAGCGTCGTGAAGCTCCTAGCCAAGGTCTTGGCACTACGGCTAGCACCGGCAATGCAACATATCATCTCCAAGAGCCAAAGTGCCTTTATACGAGGTCGCAGCATCCATGACAATTTTCTGTACGTCAATATGGCGAGACGATTCCAAAAAACAAGACCCCAATGTTGCTCATAAAACTCAACATCTCGAAGGCTTTCCATTCGGTCTGCTGGGACTACATCCTCTCCCTCTTACAGCATATGGGCTTCCCGGCTTGGTGGAGGAACTGGCTGGCGGCGACCTTCTCCACGGCATCGTCGCAGGTCTTACTCAACGGCATCCCGGGGCCGCACATCCCTCACGGTTGAGGCCTGCGGCAAGGAAATCCCCTGTCACCACTACTGTTCGTTCTCGCAATAGACCCCTTGCAGCATCTTCTTAGCCTAGCCACAGAGGCAGGCATCCTCACCAGAGTTGCAAGGGACTGCGCAAGACTACATGTATCCTTTATACGCGGAAGACGCTGTCATTTCCCTGCGGCCAAAAAAAAGGAGGTGCAGGCCTTGAGTCACCTTCTGAACCTGTTTGGGCAGGTTATGGGGCTACAAACGAACATCCACAGGTCCTCGATCGCTCCAATCCGCTACGATGGCATCGACCTAGACGACGTCCTAGCGGACCTCTCGACGGTATGGGCAGCTTTCCCGATTAAATACCTTGGCCTTCCACTTTCTATGAGGCGCTTGCGAAAAGTCGACTTCCAACCTCTGCTCGACAAAGCTGCAGCTCGGTTGTCAGGTTGGCGGGGTCGCAACATCACGCAGGCAGGCCGTGTGACCCTCACTAAGTCGGTCCTTTCCTCCCAACCTGTTTACCTCCTTACTGCCTTAAGCACCACGAACGAGGTTCTGGATTCCGTCGACAGGCTTCGGAAGAAATTTCTTTTGGCGGGGGATGAAAACCTCACCGGTGGGAAGTGCAAGGTCAATTGGCCAACGGCCGCCAGGCCGACGGAGTTAGGGGGGCTGACCTCCTAGACCTTGAGAGATTCGCAAGAGCCTTACGCCTACGGTGGTTGTGGCAGGAATGGATGATGCCGGAAAAACCTTGGGTGGGTTTGGCACACCTTGCAGCAAGACGGATAAATTACTATTTGTGGCATCCACTGAAATTCGGATTGGAGACGGCCGGAAAATCTCCTTCTGGCACTCGGCTTCGATGGCAGGATGCCGCCCAACAAAGAATACTCAGCAGCCTCAGCTTAACGGGCACAATTCCTCGGCTCCGTCAAAACGAAGCTGCAACTGCTGATTTGGAAGCCGTGGTCGCCGCAAAAATGCAAATTCTTCGCATGGCTCATCATCAAGAGCAAAGTATGGACGTCTGATCATTTGGCAACCAGTGGCTGGCCGAGGAACGACGTTTGCCCCCTTTGTCGGCTTGAACCGGAGTCGGCGCACCACCTCCTAGTTTACTTTCCGGAATTGTGTTGCCCGAAGGATGTAGGCCGGGAGCGGGAAGGTAGGGCTGGGCTAGCATAGCGACTAGGTACACTATTTTTTTGTTTCGATTCACTCCCACAACTAGGTCAAGGACCAATTTACCCCTTCATAAAATTTGCCATTGTGAAGTGGGGAGAGCAACCCATTCATAAATATCTCATTCTTATGGAATTAATAACCTATTCGTAATGTTGACATAGCTAGAGTTTGCAGATTTTTGAATCAAGTGATAGAAAATGTTAAATGATATTCGTTATAGGAGGTTGGTGCCTACGATGTTTAAACTATGTGGGCCTAATGGATTTTAAAATTACAACCCTAAGCTTTGGTATTCCTCTACCCCTGAGAGAAGGCACCATTCATGTTAAGTTGAAAACATGATTGATAAGGAAGCCCTCCGCCGTGTACTGCTAAAGTGATGCTTGAAAGCATCTTTTGGATTTTAGGCATCACTTCTACCGGTGCTCAAACACTGCGACATCCAATGCCTGATAAAATTTTCCTAGCATCGGCGCAAGAACGTGCACCGGTGTTTGCTGAGACGTTTTGAGGAAAGGAGAGAGGTGATGAGTTTGAAATTTTTGATTCTATCCGGGTCTCAGGTACATGAAGAGGGTGATGTTGGGTCTCGGGTATAGGAAGAGAGTGATGCTGCATGCTGCGGGCGTTACAAGCGAAATATGCATTGCCTATGACATGGTGTTTCAAGCATCTACTTGTTTGAGCACATTGAGCACAATGCCCAACCTATTTGTAGCATGTGCTTTTTTTCCATATGACTCGCCCCCTGCTAACGTCCAGGGATATCTGATAGGAAATTTCCATCTACAATCTAATGGTCTAGTGCACTATTGTAGTATAAGGAAACAATGACTGCAACATCACAAGTCAACATTTGCAGTATAAAAATAACAAGCATCCAAAAAGCTTACGACACCATGTTCCAAATTTCAACAAAATTTCATCGAAATTCCATACTTTTCGCCGGTTAGCGAAAAATATAACTTTGGATAAAATTTTCGGGAAATTATAATTATGTACTCAATATATAGGTTCTATGAGTGCCAAATAGTGAGTGCTAAGTTGTAGCGCAGTGGTGGAACCTATATTTTGCTCTCAACAGGTCTACAGTTCCATTCCTTCCTCCATTTGTGTATTTTGGGAAGGCGCAGCAAGTACTCGAACCTGGGCCTCCCATCAGTTGGCATTCTAGGGAGCAAACCACGAACAAAAAATACGCTATTTCTCCAAATAATATGATTTTACTAAGAACACACCATTCCGATGGCCGAGTTGGTCTAAGGCGCCAGTTCCAGATGGAATGATATATATATATATGGCTGTAGTAATTTGACTATACTTGGTCCTCGATTATATGATGAATTCACACGAGGTATTACCGTGATATTTTGGTTTCCTCCAATGCTTCATGGCTCATAATATATATGGCTGTAGAAATTTGACTAAGGCGCCAGTTCCTGATGGAATGATATATATATGGCTGTAGAAATTTGACTATACTTGGTCCTCGATTATATATTATTAGAGGTGGATTCCTCATGTGGTACATCGGGCAAAGGCAATACGCAACTAGCAGTTGTTCTGCTGGATATTGCTCGGTTGTTAGCGGTGGGCTCCTCATGTGTTAGTCAAATGTCTTTTTGCTCTGCTTAAGATGGGGGCTAGTCCCTAAAACTTAACAAAACTCAAATCAACGGTGACGGTCAGTAATGTGAATCGATCAACAATCTACTTGCCTCCGCCGTCACATACATGCATCCCTCCGTTTTATTTAGTAGGCGCATATTCTTTTTGTCTGCTGTTCAGACTTTAATACTGTATCATTTGGCGTTTAGTTAATCTACTTGCCTCGGCGGGTACAAGCGACGTGCATGCATCCCTCCGTTTGATTTAGAGCTCGTTTGTAAGGTTTTTTTTTACCGTTTGATTTAGAGCTCGTTTGTAAGGTTTTTTTTACTGGCTTCGGCTTCAACTGTTTTGCGCAAATTGAGATGCTATAATGTGAAGCTGTTTTTTAAAACGAGATAAACATGATCTTCAGCGGTGAAGCCGTTTTGGAAGAAGCCCTTCCGAATGCATGTGTTCCTTCTGTCTGCTATTCAGACTTTAATATCTCATTTTTTTTCTTTTAGTTAATCTACTTGCCTCGGCTGCTTGCTTGCTTAACAGCGCATGGAAGGGAGAGCTACCGCCGCTGACCAGCAACCCAAGAGCTGCCGCCTTTGGCGAGCTGCGGCCTCGCCCTCCTGCTCGATCCATGGTCGCGAGATCACCAGCGTGCCGCCCCTAGCAACCTTGGGCAAGCTGCTCCGCCATCGGCAGGCCGCTACAGCGCGGCCTCGCCGCCGTGGGTGAGCCGCTCCGCCAGCCAGTAGTGAGCAAGCATTCGTCATCTCGTTCACCTGTGGCCGTCTCGGAGAGAGGAAGAGAGCAGTGGGGCCCAGGTGTGCCTGGAGGCTCGTGATTGAGCCTATCTCTTAATCCCATACTAGCGTTGAGTTTTTCTTCCCCTCTCTCTTTCACGGCAGCGGGAATCCAAACGTCAGCTAGCTCTAAGCTAGCTGACGTGCCCCCGGAGGCATAACAAACTGGCCAAACTAAAAAATCACAAGGCGCCTTAGAAAACGGTCTAGAGGGAGTATGAGTTGCAATTGCCCTAAGACACACCCACTAATCAAAGTGTTAATGCAACAGTGTACCCGATTTCATATTCCAAAGCCATTGGCTGCTTAGACTAATGCCAGAGTATTATTTTTAGACGACATGACATGGAGTTAATAACGGAAAGTCAACTTGTTTAAAACTGATCCACAGCTATATTGGCCCACGTAGTCACAAAAGTATGTAACTACTTTTTGGTACTAATTAATATATATATATACATATATATACATATAGGAAAAATCCATTCTACACGCACTTGTAGCTACTCACACATGTGTATCTCATAACGTAGGACGTATCTGATCCAACGAAGAGCATGTACGTGAAGTATGTGATCATACTAGAACATCTATGATGATATATACGTTAGGTATGTGACCATACATATAGTATGTGGATATACTAATTTTTATACTAGTACTAAGGTATAATTATAATATATTTAAAAAATAGGGATGCTTTTGAAATTTTTTGTATATATCCTTTTGAAGTATCTTAGAATTAGTATATGAACATACTCAAAGTGATAAATGAGTATGCGGTAATACGCATAGTGATATACTAATGGTGAGAGTAGCTACACGCGAGTGTAGATAAAACTCGTCCCATATATATATATATATATATTCGTAGTTTCATGTGTGGTATGAAAATTTTCTAGAGTAGTATGGTATGATACAAAGGATTTAGGCGTAGAGTAAATTTATGGGTGTGTGTGAGAGAGATGTAAGAACCGTCCAATTTGACACCATTTTAAGCAAACCGCCGGTCATTATCAATAAGATAAGAGCTAACACGCGCTCGTCCGAGAGCGTGCCACGTGTTAACCCACATCTAACAACATGAACAACCGACTCGTCATTCGCCAAAATAATATCAAATCCGGTAGTTCCGGTATGTGCTCCACCATATATCCAAGATCAAGCATACACACATACCGTTTACAATCACATCTATTGCCGATGAACCACGAAGAGCAATTTTAAGCATTTCAAAAGTTCAACAAACAAAAATTACAAGCTCAACATAGGAGGGTTTAAATCTAAAATTAAAGGTTCAACAACAACTTACAAGCCTTGGGCTCACAACTAGCATTAAAAGATACATGAAACTTAAAGTTTAGTGTTTAACATGATCTCCCAAAATAAACGACTACGCAGCGGGTAAACTTGATAAAAACGCGATAAAATAATGGTGTCTTTCTCAAGGACACCATCAAGACCACAACGACCTACTCCTCCCCCGCACCAGAATCAGCGGGGTAGAAGTGGCCAAACACAATGCAACTTCCGGCTCACCCGCAACTTAGTTTATAAAAAGCAATATAAGTACAAAGGTACTTGCAAGACTTATGCAATTTAATAACCAAGGAGTATGCAATGAGGGCTCAACGAGATAAAGACTTTAGGGTTAAGTAAGTTTGCATAAGCATGAGCTCTCCAATCCAACATCTAGCTCTCTAGCAATTTAATTCTCTTGCCCAACCCACCTCACAATTTTAGTTGCTTAAAAGAATTAAACAGTTAAAGTAACATAAGGTGACATGAGCCATAACCAAGGATAAATGATACTTTTACGATAATTTATTGGATATTGAGCTTGCTCATAACCGAGAGCGAGGCCATTCGAATTGATTAACTAACCTTGCAAGGGTGTACTACTTTACCCACATGACATAAGGACCATGCGGCTCACCCAACCGATCACAGTGGGTAAGGGGGTACTCACATCAACCGTTCCCAACAAGTTCCAACCATTGAAAATCACGCCTAATTTGCGCGAAGAGTCACCTAGATCCACCAGGGACACCCCTAAGCCTCTCTACAAAGCTCTATGGCCACGCATCTAGGACCGTGCCTCAATGATTAAAACAAAGAAGGTATTCGGCTCATCCATACCATGATTGGATATGTGGTAGTACGTTAAGTTGCTCAAAACCGAGGTCATCCATGGACGGTCCTTAAACGATTCAAGCGGACTATGCCTCCGATACTCCTTTCTCTAGGCCCTTGCATTCCACCCAAACCACGATACATTTACCACAAGACCATCCCAGACTTTCCAACATCTTGAAGCCGGACAAGTGCGATCAAGTATAGCCAAGTGAGCATAGTGTGATCCTATTCCAAAATTTTCTTATACTATAGATCAACTATAAGCATGGCTAAGCATCTAATCAATTAATTATTTATTAACTACAAGTGGCAAAAACATGGATATATAAAACAAGGAAGGTAAATGTAAGAAAGTAGGATCAACAATGCGATAAATAGATATAAATATATAACCACAAATACCCAAGTGAGATAGTTAACTTAAATCAAGTTGAGTTGGTAAAAGAAATCATGCTTAGCTGCTTGCCTTGGTTTTCTTCGGATTCAACCACGAACTCTACGCCGTGCTCGGGCTCAGCGGTCTTGGTGGGCTCAACGGGCTCGTTCTCCGGCATTTCGGTCACTATAATGCATAAATGAGATGCAACTTTAGTATGATGCCATGATATGTGCATGAGATGATATGAAATGAAGAATGAATGGCACAACATGCAATGAAACAAAAACATAAGCACAAACACATTAAACAAGCATTTATACTAGACTAGTCATGAAAGACCTTAAGCAAGTTTTTAACAACCAGACAATCATACTGCAAGAATAAATTATGAATTAATTTAAGCATACAGAGGACATCAGTAAGAAATCATGAAAGTTGGATTTGCAGCAAAATCAATTTTATAGAATTATTTATGAGCATGACAATTTTCAGCTACTCTAAATAAGATAATTCTTAAAAGATATGCAAACTACTTTAAACAATTTCCAGGAAAATACCACAAGAACTAGACAGATAGACAAAGCTAACAAAATAGGTTTTACCCTTTAATCATTTTTCAAACAAAAGTTATGAATTAAACAAGCTTGCAGGCAGAGAACAATAAATCACACTAAAATCTTATCAAACAGTAGATAAATATTTGAACAAGCTGAACCACTTGATAGCACATTTTGCAAGGAGTCTAGAAAAATTTAGTTTGGCATTTTTAGAGCAGTATAGAATTTAGTTTCACAAAGACAAGGCATAACTATTTTTAGAAAACAGTAATATGCAAAACAACAATTTTGCTGGGTAGATCTACAACACACGAATCCAACAAAATAGGTTTCACAATTTTTGGAGATCTACACAATTTTCTACGTATTTTACAAGTTGATAGGTTTATACAAAACATAAAAAATGCGACAAAATGCTAGGGGCATTCGGATCCGGCGCTCTCCGGCACCGACAGGTGGGCCCAGAAGGCCAGCCGGACCCGAGCCGAGTCAAGGCAGGCCGGGCGGCCTTAACCCGAGGTAGGGGCGCGGGCAGAACGCGCCGTGCGCGCCCGCGGCGCGCCACGCGCGCGGGCACGACACACGTGCGCAGGCCTTGCTGCCGATGGCGGGCGGTGAGCGGCGGCGCGGGGGGTGAAACTCACCGCGGGGTAAAGGAGCGGTGAGCGGCGGCGGAGGGGTGGCGCGACGAGGAGGGGCCTGCCGGGGGCCCTGCACGGCGGGGAAGAAGAGGGGTGAGGGCCCAAATCGAAGGAGGAGGGCGAAGGGGAGTTTCAGCCACGAGCAATTGAGGCGGCGCTCACCGGAGAAGGCGAATCGACGGTGGCCGGCGGTGGTGAATCTGAAGGTGGCGGCGGTAATGGGGAAAATGGGAGAGAGAGAGCTAGGGTTTGGAGGGAGGGGGGCGGTTCAAAAGGAGGGGGAGGCGAGCGGCCGGCGGGGTGCCTCGGTTGCCCAGCCACGCTGGCCCAACCGGCGGCCGGCGAAGAGGCGCTGCCACCCCTACTGCCCAACGGGCGGGCGAGCAGGCGCGGGGAAGGCGGGGTGAGGGGATGACGGGTGGGCTTGGGGAGGAGGGGAAAGGAAAAATGATGGTTCAACTTCAAAATTAGAAAATTTGGACTTCCCGGGCTCCAAATATCACCAAAAATTTTCTAGAGAAAGGTCAAACCACCAAGATCACACTGCAACAACAATAACTCAAAAAGCTATTAGAGATTTCTCACAAAAATTCAAATAAGATAGCAGTTTTAAAAATTCCAAGAATTTTATGGTTCGGGTTAATTATCACAAAATTGAGCAAAAATATTTTAAATTCATCATTTTAAGTCTAGTATTTGAGTAATATTTTTGGGGGCACAATTGCATAGCAAAAGTTAAACTTGCTTAACAAACACTCATCCACACAAGGTAAAAATAAATAAACAAACTCAAGCAACACATGCATATGATGCTTCATTATGCTTTAATAATGCTCATGATGCTGCTAGTTACATGTTAATCATTTTTTTAACATTTGGGTTGTGAAAATTCTCTCCCCCTTAAGAAAATCTCGTCCCAAGATTTGGTAGATAGGAAGTGATAAAGCTCCGAGTGTATTGAGGCCATATTCACCTAGACAAGATAAACATCTAAGGGATAATGTACCAAGGCAAGGGGGGGGGGGGGGGTTTGTGTAATGGTAGGACATTCCTAGTGTTTCTTTGATGGTGATTGTGTACATATATAAGATATCTAGAAAGATGAACTTCATTAAGAAAGTGGGGTGTGGTAGAGAAAGAGCTTACTTATTTGAGAAGGAAATCGGGGTACTCTTGGTGCAAACGATCCTCACGTTCCCATGTGGCTTCGTCCTCGGAGTGATTGCTCCATTGGACTTTTACAAACTTCACCATGCTATGTTTCACTCTCCTTTCATCATGATCAATAGTGGCAATGGGATGCTCCTCGTAGGTAAGGCCCGGTTGAAGATCAAGTGTCTGTAGGTTGGCAGCGTCGGTTGGAACATAGAGACACTTCTTCAATTGAGAGATATGAAAGACATTGTGAACGGTGGAGAGTGATTGAGGAACATCCAATTGATAAGCCACTATTCCAACTCTCTTGGTAATTCGAAAGGGTCCCACATAACAAGGTGCCAACTTTCCCCTTACTTGGAAACGACGAGTCCCCTTGAAAGGAGAGACCTTGAGATAGACATGATCGCCCACCTTGAAGTGGAGTTCACGGCGACGACAATCGGCATAAGTCTTTTGATGAGATTGAGCAACGCGAAGATTTTCACGAATAATTTTGACTTGGTCCTCGGATCCTTCAGCAAATCCGGGCCAAAGAAAGGCCTTTCCCCGGATTCGGACCAATTGATAGGAGTCCTACACCGTCGTCCATAGAGGGCTTCAAAGGGAGACATTTTGATACTTGCTTGATAACTATTGTTGTAGGAGAACTCCACGAATGGCAACCAAGTGACCCATTTCTTCTCATAGATGAGAACACAAGCTCGTAGCATATCTTCTAGGATTTGATTGGCCCTCTCGGTTTGACCATTGGTTTGAGGATGATAAGCGGTGCTATAGGTGAGGTCGGTTCCCATGGCTTCATGAAAGCTTTTCCAAAAATGGGAAATGAATTGAGGACCACGATCGGAGACAATAATTTTAGGAACACCATGAAGGCATACGATGCGAGTAAGATACAACTCCGCGTATTGCTTGGTTCGGTAAGTAGTCTTGACCGGAAGAAACTGAGCCGATTTTGTCAAATGGTCAACGATTACCCAAATGGAATCATACCCTTGAGAAGACCGTGGCAAACAGGTGATAAAATTCATTCCAATATTTTCCCACTTCCATGATGGAATAGGCAAAGGTTGAGGAGTACCGGCCGGTTTGAGATGCTCGGCCTTAACCCTTTGGCAAACATCACACTCGACGACATACCGAGCGATTTCTTGCTTCATGCGAGTCCACCAAAATCTTTGCTTGAGATCTTGATACATTTTGGTACTACCTGGATGAATAGAGAATTGAGAACTATGAGCTTCATCAAGAATGAGGCGCCTTAGGTTGTGATCCTTGGGCACCACAATACGCTTCCTAAAGAATAGAACCCCTTGATCGTCAATAGAAAAACATTGAGCCTTGCACTCCATTAAAGCACGAATCCGGGCCATACCTTTATTATTCTTTTGAGCTTCCTTAATTTGATCATGGAGATTAGACTTAACTGTGAGAATACCAAGATAGCCTTCTTTGACCATTCCAATTCCAAGTTTCCGGAGTTCATCACAAAGAGTGTGAAGAGGAGGCCCCA
This sequence comes from Panicum miliaceum, assembly GCA_032594955.1. Taxonomy (NCBI): domain Eukaryota; kingdom Viridiplantae; phylum Streptophyta; class Magnoliopsida; order Poales; family Poaceae; genus Panicum; species Panicum miliaceum. The sequence goes on along the minus strand of CM064072.1, from coordinate 3,042,638 downwards.
TAGTCAAACAATTGCATTGGGCCTTTCGGCTTAGTACGTCGGCAACGATATTTGCTTTTCCGGGATTATAGTGAACCTCAAGGTCATAATCTTTGATTAGTTCAAGCCACCTACGTTGCCTCATGTTGAGATGTTGCAATGATTACCAATAAGGTAGTGATGCCGTATCTTTAGAGCATGGACAATGGCCGCAAGCTCTAAATCATGGGTAGGATAATTTTCTTCATGTCGCTTGAGTTTACGAGAGGCGTAGGCCACCACCTGGCCTTCTTGCATAAGAACACAACCGAGATCGATGTGAGAGGCATCACAATAAACATCAAAGCTCTTGTGAATATTCGGTTGAGCAAGAACAGGAGCTGTAGTGAGACGATCTTTGAGAGTTTGGAAGGCCTCCTCACAATCTTGGGACCATTCAAATTTGACCCCATTCTTCAACAACGCGGTCATAGGCTTGGCAAATTTAGAAAAGTTCTCTACGAACCGGCGGTAATATCTCGCAAGTTCGAGAAAACTCCGGATATCGGTGACACTCCGAGGTTGCTTCCAATCAAGAACATCTTGCACCTTTGCTAGGATCTACGACAACACCATCCTTAGAGAGAATATGACCAAGAAAAGACACTTCTTCAAGCCAAAACTCACATTTGCTAAACTTGGCATAAAGATGATGCTTTCTAAGCTTTTGGAGGGAGGGGGCAGTTCAAAAGGAGGGGGAGGCGAGCGGCCGGCGGGGCGCCTCGGTTGCCCGGCCACGCTGGCCCAACCGGCGGCCGGCGAAGAGGCGCCGCCGCCCCTGCTGCCCAACAGGCGCGGGGAAGGCGGGGTGAGGGGCTGACGGGAAAGGAAAAATTATGGTTCAACTTCAAAATTAAAAAACTAGAACTTCCCGGGCTCCAAAAATCACCAAAAGTTTTCTAGAGCAAGATCAAACCACCAAGATCTCACTGCAACAGCAAGAACTCAAAAAGCTATTATAGATTGCTCACAGAAATTCAAACGAGACAACAGTTTTTAAAACTTTCAAGAATTTTATGGTTCAGGTTAGTTGTCACAGAATTGAGGAAAAATATTTTAAATTCACCATTTTAAGTCTAGTATTTGAGTAAAATTTTTGAGGGCACAGTTGCATAGCAAAAATTAAACTTGCTTAACAAATACTCATCCACACAAGGTAAAAATAAATAAACAAACTCAAGCAACACATGCATATGATGCTTCATTATGCTTTAATAATGCTCATGATGCTGCTAGTTACATGTTAATCATGTTTTTAATATTTCGGTTGTGACAAGAGAGCACAACCATCTTTTCAAAAAAGACAGCTTCTCGGCATAAGATAGGATGGCTACCACAATCTATTACACTAATAAGAGTATTAAAAGAAGCTGATTTTTGAAATAAAAATTAAGAAAAAGTGGGACAAGAGCAATGTGTCCACATCGAATACGAAGATACACTATTGGTAAGCTGCCTTCTCGCGCTTCCTCGTGGTCTAGATTTGCATTAGAAAAATGCAATAATGACAGATATTTTATTTCTTCAATGACAGCAAAAGATGGAGACGCAACGACGACTCCTGGAGGATGCGGACAAAATAATTGAAAGAGAAGGTGCCATGAAACTCCCCTGACAGAATTGGTCATCAGAAGGACCCAAAACTTGGTCCGACACGTTGAAAACTTTTGCCTAAACGCGGTTGCCCACGTGCAAATCTATTACATTAATAAAAGAGTGTTAAAAAAAGCCACTACATTCGCCGAAAGTTCATATCACGTATGATTAACAAATAGCTAATCTTGAAATTAAAAAAATAGAATATGATCAAATAATCCGTGCTGAACACGATTAGTAAATAGGTAGTTTTGGAAATAAAAATTAAGAAAAAGTGGGACAGGAGTCATGAGTCCACATTAAATACGATTAGTAAATACTAAATTTGGGATTAGGAAAATAAAAAATGGCATTAAGAGTGATGCAGAACTACTTGGCAATTGATTGGATAAGCACGGAACATATACCGGAGCAGCAGGTTTACAATGTGTCAATGCAAGCAGCTCGATCAAGTTCATTGCGGTCCCGGAACCAGACCGGCCAGCCGCTTCATTTACGGGGACGAGAATTGAAGGATGAGGAAGAGAAATTGGATGAAACATGCACATTCCTTAGTTTTTCTCTGCAGCAACGTGATAGAAGTCTGAAGAGATGAGTTTCTTTGATCCCTTGATGTCTTGATGATCTTGCTGCCTAAAGGTATTCTTAACATCCTAAAAGATAGAGAAATAATTTTAAAGAATACAATCTTATGTATTTTTTCTTTCTTTTTGCTTCATATACTAAAATATAATTCAAAAAAGAAAATTTTCTTCATATCACGAATAACTAAAAAAAGAAAATTTTCTCTCGCATAGGAATAACTAAAAAGAAGAAAAGGTAACGACAAAACATATGGGAATAAACAATTGATGTTTATAAATAAGCCTGCTAAAGCCCCAACCATAGAGTGCTATATTAATAAGAAAGTGTTACAAGAGAGTGTAAAAAGAAGCCACCACGTTAGCTGAAAGGGTCTAGAAATTCCTACACTAATTTAAAAAGAGAAAAATTTACGCCGTTTGTTCGCCGAGAGGGTCTAGAAATTTTCACGTTATTCTAAAAGAAGAAGGATTTGCACCATTGAATTTTATAAAGGTCTAATAGTATAAACTAACTCAAGAGATCATATCAAATATGATTAACAAATAGCTAATTTTAGAATTAAAAAATTAAATAAATTAGGATATGACCAAAGTATCCATGCAGAACACGATTAGTATATAGGTAATTTCGGAAATAAAAATTAAGAAAAAGTGGGACAAGAGGAATGAGTCCACATCGAATACGAAGATACACTATTGGTAAGCTGCCTTCTCGCGCTTCCTCGTGGTCCAGATTTGCATTAAAAAATGCAATAATGACAGATATTTTATTTCTTCAATGACATCAAAAGATGGAGACGCAACGACGACTCCTGGAGGATGCGGACAAAATAATTGAAAGAGAAGGTGCCATGAAACTCCCCTGACAGAATTGGTCATCAGAAGGACCCAAAACTTGGTCCGACACGTTGAAAACTTTGCCTAAACGCAGTTGCCGACGTGCAAATCTATAACATTACTAAAATTATTGTAGACGGTCCACCTAACTTCTACTAAAATTGTAGACGGTCAAAGTGTGGACTTTATGTTAGATCTGCATTCTGCACCACTTACTACTTTGGATGCATTGGGCTTGGTGCACGGGAGCACGTGGGGGCACAGCACCGGAATGGTTCTACCGTAGAAGCTTTATTTGCCGTGGAAAGCAACCTAAAAAAATTTCTTATATGTTGCATGTTGAACTTTTGTACGGCCTGTCTATTCTAAATGGTTGTTGACTTGTTGCGATTAAAACTAGGTAGTACTATTTGTTGATCTTTTGGTATAAGAAAATTATTCTGTCACGTATCATCTCGTTTTCCTGTTAGCTATGCAAGAAAAGTTTTTCTTTTTATATTTGATGGAATAATCAGGGGCATGGATCCCATGCAGCAAACCAAAATTGATGATCTATTTCTTTGCATGATGAATACTACTACTACCACCACCACTTCAATTAAAAGGCATTCTCTTACAGACTTACACTAGCTAGGGCATACTACTTCCGTCCCGCACAGACTGTTCGTTTAGAAAATTTCAGACATATTACTAGTAGTGAAATGACCATGTTACTCCTAATTAATTATAGCAGTTGTGATTGAAGATCGCGCTGTTTATTTGATTCCCTAGATCCTCAATAAATACAATGCATTGGAACCAGAAAAGTTATATCTACTAAAGCATTTGATTGGCTCCATGCTTTTCTCCATACAATTACTTTTTAGTATTTAATATTGCTTTAATGAGATGAACTTTACTACAATCTAAACGAACAGTCTTTGTGGGATAAAATTTGAAGGCTAAACAAACAATCTTTGTGGGACGGAGGGAGTATAGTGCATGTTCGTCATTTAGGTACTATTCTCAAAGTAAGATGTGTCTATGGTGTGGTTTGTCCCCATATACGTAGCATAAAGGGTTTTTTTTCATCTTTGGAGGCGAACCTTTAAGATGTATTTCTTGATTTATATAAGAGTACAACTTCTTTGGATACAAATAGTTATGAATTAAATTTAAACTAAATTTTAAATATTTCTATACCAATCGATGCTCTTATATATGCTCAAGTTGCCACATGTTTTGCTGGACCGAAGATCCTGATTTGAATCAAGCAAAACTAAGTAACGCGTTATTTCTGTACTTGCAGTTTCTTTAGCCTACTAGTAGGCAATAAAATTAGTTCGATGAATTCGGATAAACACAGGAAGATCTAAGTGCAACGCCGGCAAGCTTGACGTTTCACTTTCTGAATTACATCACAGGTAATTTCGCCAAGCAGCACAAGGTAGGCCTATTTGCGTTTTTTTTTCTTATTCCCTCAATTTGCAAATATAATGCTAGAAACAGTAGGACGTATATGGTGAAAATTTATCTCTTAGTGGTATTGACCAACCTATTCCAGTCCCGCTCGCCCTCTCTGATTCTAAACCTACGCATTACTACAAAAATGATTTGTATCAACGCCATATTTTTTCCACGAGCGGGTCAAAATGTAACACATTCCTACAAATGGAGCGGGGTACTGTAGCAACTGACCCGCCCCTAGAATTCCATCTTTAGGGGCGGGTGACGCCTTCACCCGCCCCTGGGCTCATTTTCAGGAGCGGGTGATGGCGTCACCGCCCCTAAAGATGGAATTTCCAGGGACGGCTGGCGCCATCATCCGGGCTCATTTTCAGGGGCGGCTGATGGTGTCACCCGCCCCTGGAAATGTATCTTTAGGGGCGGGTGACGCCATTACCTGCCCCTGAAAATGCCCATAAAAATCTGGATGCCACCATTCTTCCTCCTCCCGACAGCACAGTGTTTGCTCGGGGGAGGTGGTGTCCGAAAATCCAAAAAAGGCAAAAGGGGAGGGAAGATTTTAAACTTGATTTCCTTCCAGTTGGGGACTCTAGGAGGTAAGTTGATGCTAATTCAATATTTTTTCTAAGCTTTTTGGATAGTTTTAAGGCTCAAATGGAGCTCTCCTACCTCTAGTTAGATCTAGATCTACATGGTGTGAATTTACCATTTGGGGCTCCATTTATCTCAAACTTTTGGATGAATTTAGGTTATTTTAGTAGGAGAACAAGATTATGTAATTATTTGAGTCCAGTCTTTATATTTTAGTCTCATTCCTAAGTAAACAAATTCATATATTTATATAGGAGAGAGAAGAAGGTTTATTTTTTCTATATTTACACACATGCATGATAGCTTTTTTCAATAAAATTTAGTATTTCAATAATAGGTTGGTTTTTTTATATGTTAAATTGAAATTTTTGAATATCTATGTATATATAAAAGTATATATTTATGGTTGTTTTGGGCTCTATTTGCCTCAAACTTTTGGATGAAGTTATGTTATTTTAGTAGGATAACAAATTTATGTAATCATTTGGACCCAATCTTTATGTTTTAGCCTCATTTCTAAGTAACCAATTTGCTAGATCCATGGAGGAGATAGAAGAAGATTTGAGTTTTTTTTTCTATATTTACACATATGCATATCTATGCGTATATAAAGCTAGGTATATATTTTAAAAATTATTGAAGAGCTTGTTTTAATCCATTTAAATTATTTGTTGATGTTCAAAGATGGATAGAACACGGATGTACAAAGCACACAGGACTGATGCCTATTTCCTTGGAGAACTTGATTAATTCATTAAAGCTGCGGAAAACCATGCAAGGAATAAGAAGACACAAAGGATACCTTGCTCGTGCAAAATATGCAAGAATATGAGAGTATTCAGCGACACAACTACAATCAGATTGCATGTGTTGGTGGGTGGTTTTGTTGTGAATTACACAAGATCTAGACGTATCATGGCGAGAAAGCACCCCCTCTGACGGAGAATACCCTCGATGAATTGATAGAAGACGTCGAGTTTGATAGATTGTTTGATACTTTTGATGAATTTTGTGCGGATGTCGGCGATGATGATGGTGATGGTGTCGGCGAGGGGCCCATCGATGGTGGTAGTGATGATGGTAGTGATGACAAACTTGATGACGGTGATTTTCTTAGCCAGTTGTTGCGCCACACCAAAGCAGAGCTATTGGTAGGTACTGCAAAGGGGTTAGCAAACTTCGAGACGATCGAAGGGATGTCCGAAACACTGGACCGTGCTTCGTTTCATACTTGAGCTGTTGACTCTAAAGGCTAAGCACAGTTGGCTAAGCACAGTTGGTCAGATAGTAGTTTCAATAATCTCCTGCATGTGTTGGCTTGGTTGCTTCCAAAGCCAAATAAAGTGCCCGCCAACACCTATCGAGCAAAGAAGCTTGTCAGTCCGTTTACGATGGGTGTGGAAAGAATCTATGCATGTCCAAATCATTGTATTTTATATCGTGGGGATACTTTCAAAGACTTGGAAAAATGCCCTATTTGTTCTGCAAGTCGATAAAAAAAGAATTCCAGTTATTGTGATGGCGACATTCAAGGTTCAGGTGATGGGAATAAAAGCAAGATGAAGGGTGCAAGGAATAGTGTTGCCTCTATTGAGTTAGCAGACACTACTATAGGCATTTCTGAGAAGCAGAGCAGAATTTCTGTGATGGTTATGTGGTACCTCCCAGTTGCCGATCACCTAAGGCGTTTCTTCTTCAACCCAAAGAATGCTAAACTGATGCGGTGGTGGGATTCGGATAAGCGCAAGAAGGGCGATGGAAAGATCCGACATCCAGCTGATGCTCTCCAATGGAAGAAGTTCGATGAGCAGTATTATCTAGAATTTGGAAAGGACCCGAGGAATGTTTGGTTTGGGTTGAGTACAGATGGAATGAATCCGTTTGGTGATAGAACTAGCACTCAAGCACATGGCCAGTGATCTTGATGTTGTACAACCTTCCTACATGGTTATGCCAGAAGAGAAAGTGTCTTTCGCTATCAATCCTTATACAAGGCTCCAAGCATCCTGGCATCGATATTGATGTTTTCCTTAAGCCTCTGATGCAAGAGCTGGAAACTCTATGGAAGGAGAGTATCGATATCTTTGATGGTTTTACATGACAGACCTTTAATCTAAGAGGCATTATCTTCGTCACCATCCATGATTACCAAGCTTTGTTTGTCCTTTCGGGACATATCAAAGGTAGGACGATATGCATGGTCTGCGTGGATGACACTGTATCGTCTTTCCTGGAAGGTTCTAGAAAGGTAGTTTACCCTGGGTACAGGTGCTTCTTGGTGGAAGGACATCGGTACCGAAGTAAGAAGTTCTACAACTTGTTTGATGGCAAGCCTCAGTTATATTCTGCTCCAGTAAAATGAGACGGGCACTATGCTTTCGAAATGGTCAGGACCATCCAGGTCACCTATGGGAAAATGACGAAAGATGGGAAGAAGAGAAACAGAGATAAGCCACCTATCGAAGGGGTATCATTCAAGAAACAATCCATCTTCTACAAATACTTGCCGTATTGGGCGAATCTTGAGGTCCGCTATGCAATCGATGGTATGCACCTGAAAAAGAATGTGTTTGGTAACACAATTGGGCTCCTTCTGGAGACATCAGTAAAGACAAAAGATACGTTGAAGTCACGTCAAGACCTGATAGCTATGAAGATAAGAGATCTTCACCCTGTGGATAAAGGGAATGGAATATATGAACTTCCCCCGGCTAGCTACAACTTGACACAAGATGAGAAGAAGGCAATGTGTAAGAGCTTACGGGGGATCAGAGTCCCAAGTCATTTCTCATCCAACATAAGGAAACTAATCTTGATGAAAGACCTCTTGCTATGCGGCTATAACTGTCACGATTGTCATGTGTTGCTGACGGTGTTCCTCCCTTTTGCAATCAAAGCGATCAAGCCAGTATACGTGAAGATGGTAATCACTCGGTTGTGTTACTTCTTCAACAAGATTTTTGAAAAGGTCATCGATGAAGATGAATTGTAGGATATCCAAGAATTTATCGGGGAGACTATGGCACAGCTCGAGGTGTGCTTCCCTCCTGAATTTTTTGATATAACGGAGCACCTAATGATTCATATGGTCGACCAGATACATGCACTTGGTCCACTTTACCTACACGAAATGTGGACGTATGAGTGTTTTATATGCATTCTAAACCGGTACGTACATAATCATGCATACCCTAAGGGGTCCATGATAGAGGAAGTACCGAGGAAATCATCGAGTATTGCCTAGTTACCTAAAGGATAAAGTAGGCATTGGTTTGCCTGTTCCACGCTTTTTGGGGAGGTTGGAAGGGGTTGGCACAGTTGGGAGGAAAACCTTCACCGACAAGGATTTCAAAGGTGTGCAACAAGCACATTATAGCATCTTCCAGCATCTCACGATAATGACAACTTTAGTCGATCAACACTTGAGTATGATTCGTGCAGAAAGTAATGGCCACTCGGATGATTGGATCATGAGAGAGCACAAGCATCGATTGACTGCATGGTTGAAGGACATGGATCTACCAGATGGGGAGACCGTGGAACAACAAATGATCAAAAGATTGGCAGCTGACCCATCTAGCCTGGTCACATCATGGCAAGGGTATGGTATTAGTGGAAATCTATTTTATACCGCCGCAAAGGATAAGAAGACCGTGTCTCAGAACAGTGGTGTTCGCATTGAGTTCTTAGACGAGAAAACAGGCCAAAGTACCACATACTATGGCGTCATAGATGATATATGGAAAGTGCACTATGGTTCCAATATACAAATTCCGGTGTTTCAGTGTTGTTGGATCAAACACCCAAGAGGTGTTGAGGTGGACGGCTATGGGCTCACGATCGTTGTCCTCAACAATGATGGTTACAAAGACGATTCATGGGTACTCTCTTCACAGGTCGCACAGGTACAGTATGTAGCTGATCCCGCAAAGAAGACAAAGCACGCTGTTGTCCCTTAAAAACAAGATATCATAGGAGTTGATGGTATCGATGATATGGAAGAATATAATCAATACAATGAAATGAACCTCTTCACAGACCTACTACAGAAGATGAGGATTATTGAAGCAGCCATAAGAAAAGACGACAAGCCATGGCACGCAAGGACAAAGAATCGAGAATTGTTACCGCTTAAATATGCAGCTAGTAAATTATTTTTGGATTCAAGTAATCTCTCTTAATGTCTTGTGCATCAATGTATTCTAAATGAATTATGTATATGTGACTTATTAATGACACTTGGACTCAATTTTTATGTTCTAGCCTCATTTCTTATTGATGAAATTTCACGTATAGGAGAGAGACGTATATTTGATTTTTATTCTATTTTATTTTACTTATGGTTTATTTTTGTACTTAGTTATAACACACACTTACACACACACACACACACACACTAGCTAGCGCACGCACACACTCCAAAAGTGTGCATATTTAGCCCATACATTATGGTTTCCACACTTTTAACCTAAATATGCACTGAAATATACTTTTCATATTTTTTTAATTTCTATAAGTTAAAATAACCTTAGTTTACAAGTTCTACTTTTTTTAATGTGTTTTGCTATAGTCTACAACATAAACAAAATTTTAGAAAAAAAGAAAATTATTTGTAGGGGCGGGTGGGGCGTCACCCACCCCTGCAAATCGATTTCTAGGGGCGGGTGATGCTCCCACCCGCCCCTAGAAATAGCTTTGCAAGGGTGGTTGGCGGCTTACCGGCCCCTACAAATTGTTTTCAAATTTAATCTGAGAAATAGATTAAAGCATAAAAAATAGCAAAACACATAAAGAAAGATGAAATTTGTACCCTAAGTTTCTTGACCCATAGAACAAGATAAAAATATACAAAAGCATATTTCAGTACAGTTAATACATAAGAGTGTGCAAACCTCAAAGTATGGATTGAATTGTATTGTGGTTAGCCCATACATTGTGTTTTCCATATTTGAACCTAAATATGCACTGGAATATACTTTTCATATATATTTTCTAAAATTCTATAGGTTAGAATAACCTTAGTGTACAAGTTTCATATTTTTTGATGTGTTTCGCAATAGTCTACCACATAAACAAAATTTTAGAAAAAAAAGAAAATCATTTGTAGGGGCTGGTGGGGGCGTCACCCGCCCCTACAAATCAATTTCTAGGGGCGGGTGATGCCCCCACCCCGCCCTAGAAATCGCTTTGTAGGGGCGGTTGGTGCCATTGCCCGCCCCTACAAATTATTTTCAAATTTTATCCGAAAAATAGATTAAAGCATAAAAAATAGCCAAACACATTAAATAAAAATGAAATATGTACCCTAAGTTTTTTTTACCCATAGAATAAGATAAAAATATGCAAAAGCATATTTCAGTACATTTAATACATAAGGGTGTGCAAACCTCAAATTATGGGTTGAGTTGTATTATGGTTAGCCCATACATTGTGGTTTCCACACTTTTAACCTAAATATGCACTGAAATATGCTTTTCATATTTTTTAAATTGTATAGGTTAAAATAACCTTAGTGTACATGTTTCACTTTTTTTTTGGATGTCTTTCGCTAAAATCTACAACATAAACAAAATTTTAGAAAAAAAAGAAAATCATTTGTAGGGGCGGGTGGGAGCGTCATCCGCCCCTACAAATCGATTTCTAGGTGCAGGTGATGGCCCCTCCTAGAAATCGCTTTGTAGGGGCCGGTGGCGCCCTTACCCGCCCCTACAAATGATTTTCAGGGGCGGGTGGGGGTGTCACCCGCCCTTACAAATGCCCCTCCTATGTAACCGAGATGAGGCCCGGGACTAAGCAAAATTTCAGCAGTGCACGCAAGACGCCGTCATGCTGCCAAAATTTTGAAGTCCTGGCCTCCTCCTCGCGCCGCCTCCTCCCTGCGCCGCCGCCTCCTCACGCCGGATCTGCGCTGGCCTCCTCCTTGCCGCGGGCTCTACTCGCGGCCGGCCTCGTCGCGCCGCCGGCCCTCCTCGCGCCACCGGCCCTCCACGCCTCAGCCCTCCCCGCGCTCTCCTCCCCTAGACCGAGAGAGGTAGGTATTCTTGGTTTTTATTTTCTTTTCTTCCATCTGAAATGTGAATATTCATGTATATGAGGAATAGTGAAATGTGAATGTGAATACATGTGTAGTTAGTGAATATTTATGTATATAAGGAATAATGATTGAAATTATAATTGAATATATGATGAATTTGAATGTAATTAATTGTATATATGATGAATATGAATATAATTAGTGAAAAGATAATTAGTAAAATTCAATTTGAATGTGTTATTTTTTGTACTCTCAATTTGAATGTTAATATAATTTGAATGTGAGAATGATTGTATTTTTTCAATGGTCTAGTTCTTGATTTATATGTGGAATATTTGTGTAATTAGTGAATAGTTAGTGAAGAAGTTAGGAATAGTTAGTGTATACTTATACTTTGAAAGTGTAATATTAGTCCTCGATTCGATTATAGGAAGGACTTTGCGATGTCCCCATTCTCTCTCTCTCTCTCTTTCGCGAGAGACAAATACATAGACACATACATAGAGAGACACATAGAGAGAGTGCTAATGTGGATATTACGGAGTCCTTCTTATAAGAAAGAACGAGGTTTGTCTATTGTTAGTTCTTTTCTTTTTTATTTCAATGTGAAAATTTGAAAATACCATAGTTTTCTTCAAATATTTTGAGGTACTGTATATTTCAAGCATTTTTTCGATCATGAATGAATTATTGTGACACTCTAATGATTCTTTTCAAAATTTGTATTTAAATATGATTCTATTGAGATTTTGTATTCAAATATGTTTCTATTGAAATATGTAAAACTCAGTAAATGGATCAACCATCGTTATCATCCCCATACAGGGAGGATGTAGTAGCGGAAATTGATGAAGTCGAGCGAATTGCATCCCAGATGTCCTGGGACGACCTGGCCGACGTCCGTGTGCAATTCGGGAACGATGATGCCGACGACCGTGTGCAATCTGGGGACGATGATGCCGACGACCTGGAAAACGAAGGACCTGGTATTGGACAGGGGGGTTTGGTGGACGGTCAATGGCACGATCCAATAGATCCACATCCTATCGCTCCAAGAGAACGCCGTTCAGGGTCGGAGTTCGATCCGGATTACATTCCGAATCCAGTTCAGGTAATGACAACACACGATTAGTTAGCACCTAGATTTTAGTATATGTTTTTCATAGACTAAACGTAATGACTAGCTGAAATCCTATGATCGGTGTAGGCGGCTCAAACGGGAAGGAGTAGACGCCGACGCCGACTCCCAAGCTCCATAGAGGAAGAACTTGAAGGCAATGATAACTCCGGTCTGGAACCTCAAACTACAACCTTTGGCAGCCAAAGCAAAAGGAAACTGGGTCAACAAGGAAGAAACCAATACCTCGAAGGCCAATGGATGGTCAATGCAGTTAACGCAGCAGGCGAGCTCATAGAGCCCCCTGAGGTGTGTGCAAAGTTTCGGAATGCAATCAGTTCTATAAATAAAACTAAGATGGTTTTGGATCCAACGATACCCGATTGGCTAACGATTCCTGAGGGGAAGAAAGAAGCGATGTGGGCACTATTGAGCAAAGCATTTATTTTTCCATGAGGAACTCAGGAAAGAGTTAAGCATTATGCTAAGAAGATGCTGGGTGAAACTTTCCACCGGTGGAAGAGTGATCTAAATACCAAGTATGTCCAGAAGGGCCGAGAGCCATTTGCAGATTACGGGGAAATCACACGGGCACAATGGGAGGAGTTTGTTCAGCAAAAGACCTCTAAGGAAGCTCTAGCCCTAAGCCAGAGGAATAGAAAACTTGCACGGAGCAACATACATAAAGTTCATCTTGGGTCGGCTGGATACCAAAGGCAGCTCGAGAAGTAGCGGCGTGAAAGAGAGGCGGCAATAGCCGCCGAGCAACCCGACCCTTTTGAAGGCCTTGACGAACGTGCCTGGATGTGGCCTCAAGCAAGGAAGCTAAGATAGTGGATGGCAAGCCGCAGTTTGACCAACCAGAGACCGAAGATAGCGGCTCCGGCAACGGCTCCGGCAAAGGCTCCGCAGTTGGTGCACCGAGTGATACGGGCTTTAGAGGACGATCCGGAAGGGAAAGAGATTGCAGATCTATGGCATGCCTTAAACGAAAAGGAAAAGTCAAAGGACAAGTCAAAAGCTAAGTCAAAGGATGATTTCCATTCTGGTTCCAGCAGACGACGTGGATTTTCCTTGCCCCACACTGACATGGACTTTAGATAGGATGTTGGGGTCGATACACTTCTAGACTTACCGGATTATCCTAATTGCTTCGGGATGTGCCCTCCAATTCTCGCATAGATTATTATGCCTGACTGGTGTAGAAACTACTCGCATAGATTCGAGCCTCCACGTCAGCCGTGTGCCAGCCTCTGATTGTTCAAAATTCTCGCATAGATTATTATGGGCACATCGAATCAATGATTGGTGCTGAATGAATCAGCCTCTGCATGTTGCATGCTCCTATAATTTATAAGTCTATGTCGCGGAGGTAGTCGTACATGTGCAGAGAGTAGAGGTTTGCATGTGCGTGTTGCGTATATGCGCGCTTCGTGCCTCCTTCCTAATCTAATCTTTTATGATGCCATCACGAAGCTCGCCTGGAAACCGATCGATCAGTTTTTCTAGGTCAACTCAGCCTCTATAAAAGTATTTCAATCACAACTCATCAAAGAGATAGATAAATACGGATGAATATGAAATAATTTTATAAATTTTATGATTAGATCTTACAAAATTAGATCGTACAAATTTTATGAGTACATTGTTAGGTTTTCATTATAATTTTCTATAGGATGTTACATACCCTAGAAAATCACTGCGGATCCCTTAAACCTCCGTTTAATAAAGATAAACACTGGTCAAGCAGTCACATGTCACATCATTTGCTTTTCTTTTTTTGTCAGTAGTTAGTCTACTACCCTAGGGCTGGGCTGACCCCCACATCCTTGCAACAATATTGGAGTCGTCCAGCCAACCTTCGATACCGGCGAACTACCACTCACTCTCTCTCTATTTTCTAAGCATTATGGAGGTAGGGCTTCGCCTTGGAGTGGAAATCTTTTCTTCTCTTGTTGTGTGTTTTGAATGGGGTGCTCTTCTCCTCCTTATATAGTCCTCCAAGGATGGTTTCTGGCGGGGTTATACATGGAAACCTTGTGAACCGCCTTGGGGAGAGCGGGGGTTCTTTCCGCCAAAACTGAGCGACACGGGAGGCCGTCCAGGTTCGGCTGAACCTGAGGTTCGGCCAACCCCTCGATGCCGCCTCTTGTGCCGCCTTTCATCCGGGACACTGTCACGTTTGTCAGACTCGGGCCTACGGGACTGCGCACATGACCTACATCTTACAGGATAAGGGGTGGGACATGGCCCGCGTCCTACACTGGTTGTAACTATTCGTAGCCTAGTAGAACTACTCATACAGTAGTAAAAATAGTCGGATACAGTAGGAAACTACCCGAAAACTACTCGGGTAGGACTTTAGGGCTCATATCCGACTAGGACTTCCATGTAACCCTGTCCCCCCAGATTATATAAGGGCGGACAAGGACCCTCCTCAAGCAGGAGCATGAGGGGCAACTCGTGCCTCATGCAACAGATTACCCGATCAGCATCTAAGGCAATACAAACCACACAGGACATAGGGTATTACGCTCTTGGCGGCCTGAACCTGTCTAAACTTTGTGTTCCTTGCACCTTCGAGTTCCTGATCTCGGCGACATCCTACCTACAACTCACCACCACGGGGGTATCCCTCGGTGGGCGTGGCGGTAAAACACCTTCAGCTGGCGCGCCAGGTAGGGGTGTTCATCGAGCATCCACCGGAGAACTCGATGGCATCTCTCAGCTTCACAAGCACCGTGGTCGACGAGGGCACAACTTTCGTCTTTGGCTCCTGGATTTGCATCGCCAACGGCTTGGGTGGCTTCAACAACCACCTAGTCGACTCCAGGAAGCCGGAGGCCTCTACATCAATTCAAAGCAGCGACCTCGACGAGTTCATCGACAACCTTGGCGAGTTGTTGTTCCTCGATCTACCCAGGTAGATTGAGAGGATCTCCGTTTTTGACAGGACTTCAACTCGTGCTGCACCAGGACTACTCTGATCTGATTCAAACCGATCTGAGGAGGCTTCGCAATCCAAGTCCCTCTCCGACTTGGACAAGGACTTGGATCATCTTTTCAAGATTCGAGACGAGGGAGTCACCGCTTGTCGGGGGGGGGGGGGGGGCGTTTTCGACAACTATTCAGACTCAAATGAAGAGTACCCGTTGACTACAAGTTGGAGCCGAGGAGGACTCAAGGACGAGGGAGCCACCGCTCGTCGGGAGGCCGTAGTTCTCGATAACCACTCGCAACCCGATGATTACCCCCGAATTGTTTTCGGATAATCATCTGGGTTTAACTATAACATCTACGCCGCAAGGTCGTTTCGTGTACTGGAAGGGTCTAGAGCCCTCTGAGTTACTCAAATACGACTCCTGCCTTGTGACAGACTCCACCCTTCGGCGTATCAACCTCAGGGAGCCGGAAGATTTCAACTACTCTGGTCAATTTAAGCTCGCGTCACGACATCGACGCGCGGCAGCGACAACCTTAACTACTCGACTCTTGCTGCAGTTACGATTGCTTCGACAAATCGGCAGAGCCAACGGCAACTTCAACTACTCATCTCGGCTAGAAACAAGCCGGGAACAAGTCTTAAACTACTCGACGACTAGCTCCGTACGGTCAACAACTAGTCGGAACCAGCACCGACTAGTTGGCTTCGTCGACAAATCGCCCATGGATCAAAGCTACACCTTGCTTCCTTCTTTAAGTGTTATGCACACTCTCTCCATTGGCAAACTTGAAACCCCCAAACCATGTCCAGATTGGTTTAAGGTGGTTCAACCCAAGACCCTCTCCGTATTGGAAGAGGATTTGGATCATCTACTACCACTCGGAGAAGGAGAAACCACTACACATCGAGGGGCTATCGCTTCTGACAACAACTCAGATTTAGCTATTCATGTGACCCGGGGTCTGGTAAGGGGATCAAATTGGTCGGGCAGGTTTGGGCATCGGAAGGGCATGAAACCCTCTAGGTCTCTCAAATCAAGTCCACCACGATTCATTACCACACCCGGCGAACTCCCTTTTCAAGAAGGCAGACTCCTCCTCCCTTCCGACGACGAAGATGAGGGCCAGGTAGCGCGGAGTGCCAAACGCTTCGCGCCGATCGAGAAGTTTTCATGATTCACGCCGGCGAGGACTATGAAGGCTTAGAGCGGGTCCAGATAGATGACTACGACGACTACCTCATTGATCCACTCGACGAAGACGTGGACGTAACAATGGATAGTGAATCCCCAAACAACATCAAGGTTGAAGACGCAAATGACACCCAGACATCAATGCGAAGCGCGCAAACCGCATACACCGCGCGGTCAAGACAAACTAGCAGGGGAGCAGCAACCTCTACGACTCCTCCACGGGCAACCTCCGCACCATCATCAATGTTGGCCGAGACACCCGAATGTCATCATTGCCAGGCAGTAGGAACGCGAAGAAGTGGAAGCCTATAGCCCCACCCACTATCAACTTCCTCTCGACTACCTGGAGACTACTCGGAAGCGCAAGCTAGAAGCCGGGGAACAATCCACCTGTAGAAGGAAAACTCTCAGTTCGAAGGAACGATTCGAGGTAGCCCTCCACGGGCAATGCCGATGGCACCCGAAGAGCAAGCATTCCGCATTTGAATGTCAAGCCCTTCGGAGGGCCTTGGGAGCTCTGCCAAAACTTCGAAGAAAGGCGACGGGACTACCCGAATAATGATTTATACATAAATTAAGTATCCGATTCAAGGAGGTTTTCTAAGGGTCTTTTAGGTGTCTCGTTCGTTTAAACTATTGTTTTGGGATTATATCTCGAAACAAGGGGTTCCGTACACCTAAAAGCACCCATTTTTACCACTTAGTCAGGGTCGCCATTTATATTTATTATTCGGGTTAATCATGACTCCCTCGCTAAACTCAGGGAACCCTGTCACAGCCGAACCATGCGACTGCCAAAAGTGGTTGGCTCGTTTGGCAATGACTAGTGGAATCCGTTAATTAGCCAAATAAAGCACCTACGTGATTATCTATCAAACACTTCCAGTAACGCTCAGATTACTAGTCAACGACTAGTTTTCTATGTTACTGAAGGGCCCTTGCTCCCAAGCTCCCAGTAACACTCAGATTTCAGTAACACTCCGTTTACTAGTTTCCGACTAGTATTACGCGTAGTTTACTGAAGGGGCCTTGCTCCCGTACAACCTCGTCAATGGTCTCGACGGATTTCCATTTTCCAACCTGAAGCAGCCTGAAGCACCCGTACCACCCGCATGGATGTCAACCGTGCAATCGACGACTTGATCGACAACCTGTAACCCCTCGAACCGAATCCGCCTCGGTCTGAGGTCCTGTACCACAAGTTCTTCTCTTAGTCAGAGGAGAATTTGGATCATCTACCACAAGTCGGAGAGGGACTTAGGATCATCCCTGCCGACTACTCGGACTTCATCAACAATGCACTACCCTTATCAAACAGCCACCAGGGCCTGACGGCCTCTCCAACTTGGTCGGGCGGGCCCGGGCATCGGAAGGGCACGGAGTCCTCCAAGCTACCCGGCTCAGCCCGCCTTTCTACCCCTTCAACTTGGTCGGGCGGGCTCGGGCATCGGATTGACATGGAGTCCTCCAAGCTACCCAACCCCAGCCCACTTTTCTGTGCCATCAACCCCAACAACATGTCGGGCCGAGAACCGTTCCACGAAGGCAGGACCCTCGATTCCTCGACGACTACTTCGCCCTCGCGAGGGCACTCGGTGACCCGTCGATGACTACTTCGACTACAAAACTAACCGGGGGCGGGACTCACTCCACAAGTGACTAGTTGGAATTGATTTCGGCTGTTGGGTTTCATCAACAAACTGTCACGGCTCCATCAACGAACGATACGGCTTCGTCAGCAATTACCCACGAATCAAGATCGACAACTATCCATGCTCGTCTGGTTTCTACGCTCGGGGGCTAGGCACAATTAGGTGGCTGCCCACGTGAAGACTGAGACCCGATTCAAGGAGATTTTACGGAGATTTTTAGGGAACTTATTTAACCATTGTTTTGAGTTTTATCTCGAAACAAGGGGTTTTTCCAAAGAATTCATTCAACTACTCGGTTAGGGCATCAAGGAATTAACCCAAAATAGGGCTTGCTCGTTCATCCATATTTCAGCGTCGTACGACTTGTCTTGGCCCACCCATGGAATTCCTTCGGGCTAACCGAGACATCTTCGCATGGCAGCATACGACTTGTCTTGGCCTGCCCAAGGAATTCCTTCGGGCTAGCCGAGTCCTCTTCACACAACGACCACTTTCGTAACAAGGCAAGTGAAGGATTGCGTTGTCACTTCCTTTGGGCCAACCGAGACATCATCGCATGGCAACATTCGACTTGTTTTGGCTCGCCCAAGGAACTAATCACCCCACGTGAAGTATCTCGTCATCAATTCCTTCGGGCAAACTGTGACGTTTTCGCAAGTCAAGATGTGAATTCTCATGGTCCGCCTAAGGAATCGACTGAAGCTACCAGCAAGATTTATTTCTCCCTCACTAATTGACTTCCAGTCACCTTCACATACTTTCAGTACTACTCCGTTTACTGGTTCATGACTGGTATACGTGCAAGTTTGCTGAAGGGACCTCGCTCCTATGCTTCCAGTAACCGATTACTAGTTTCTGACTAGTATGCTATGTTACTGAAGGGGTCTCGCTCCCATACTTCCAGTACAACTCTGTTCTACTGGTTTACAACCAGTATTATGTGCAAGTTTGCTGAAGGGGCCTTGCTCCCATGCTTCCAGTAACTGATTACTATTTTTCAACTAGTATGCTATATTACTGAAGGGGTCTCGCTCCCATACTTCCAATACAACTCCGTTCTAGTAGTTTATGACTGGTATTACGTGCAAGTTTTCTGAAGGAGCCTTGCTCCCATGTTTCTAGTAACAAATTACTAGTTTTTGACTAGTATGCTATGTTATTGAAGGAGCCTCACTCCCATGCTTCCAGTAACGTTCAGACTACTAGTTTCCGACTAGTACTCTATGTTACTGAAGGGGCTTCGCTCCCATACTTCCAGTACTACTCCGTTTACTAGTTATACATCGAGTTTAGGGCATTGCTCCCAACATGATTTCATATATATCAGTTACAACATACTTTTATTTTTACCTTGCAAGGGACCTGATCTGGACCGTGCTACTGGGCGAGTCGGATTCAACTCCGACTAGTTGGCTTCATCAACAATTGCCAACGACTACTTCGACTTCGCGAGAACGCTCGACTACACATCGTAGACTACAACGACTACTCGTTGGATTCAACTTTGACTAGTTGGGTTCATCAACAACCGTCGGCGACTACTTGACTTCATGAAGAATGCACGACGACACGCTGGCGACTACTTCGACTACTCGTCTCGCCTACAAAACTAGTCGGAATCGACAACGACTAGTCGGCTTCATCGACAGTTCAAGATTCAGCAGCAACTTGACCGATGCCTAGGCTCGGGGGCTGGTGCCACCGACTTCTAGGCATATACTATGCGATTCATCTAGCTCCCAGGCTTGGGGGCTGGATACGACATGGCTCTCAGTGACCAAGGTTTGATTTGAGCGGTAATTTAGGGCGCTTTATGGTGAAGTTATTTGTTCAACCATTTTTTCAGGGAATTCATCCCGAAAAATGAGGTTTTTTGAATTTCTGAACCAATTTGCCCATTGTAACCATCAAATCTTTACCGTCATTGCATGCCACGATTCTTTGGATCCTTTATTCAAAACCTTGAGGATTTGGAGTCAAGGCTCGGGGGCTGCAGGGACATGTGTCATCAGTGAGTTATTTTTTGAATCTTTGGAAGATTAGGACAGAAGACTCAAGACTAATTTGACCCTCAGCCTGATTCTACGAGTCAACCTAAGGCTCGGGGGCTACTCCATATGGAGTGCGAGTTCAATCGCACTCATATAAAAGAAGACTTGACAACTACTCAAGGTATGAGCACCTCGCAGCCTCGATGCAGCTAAGGAAGTACTCGGAAGACACCTTCAAGATGGAGTACGGAAAAACTCGAAGACGCCTTCAAAAGTACTCGGAAGCCTGCATTACTCGACTACGAAGAGCTCGGGGGCTTATCAGACCCGGGCCTACAGGACTGCGCACATGGCCTACATCTTACAGATAAGGGGTGGGACATGGCCCGTACCCTACATTGGTTGTAACTACTCGTAGCCTAGTAGAACTACTCATACAGTAGTAAAACTAGTCGGATACGGTAGGAAACTATCCAAAAACCACTCGGGTACGACTCTAGGGCTCGTATCCAACTAGGATTTCCATGTAACCTTGTCCCCCCAGACTATATAAGGGCGGACAGGGACCCTCCTCAAGCAGGAGCATGAGGGACAACTCGTGCCTCATACAACAGATCACCCGATCACCACCTAAGGCAATATAAACCACATAGGACGTAAGGTATTACGCTCTCGCCGGCCCGAACCTGTCTAAACTTTGTGTTCCTTGCACCTTCAAATTTCTGATCTCGGTGACACCCTACCTACAAACTCACCACCTCGGAGGTATCCCTCGGTAGGCGTGACGGTAAAATACCGACAAGGTGGGTCCCCAAGTGGGTACAGGATGGTTGGCGGTAAGTTTAGACGGTTTCTTCTTGTTTGTGAGCCCTTAAAGCCATGTGCGAGACTCTCTGGTTGGTTGGAGGCGTGTTTTTTAGATTTGTGGGTTGAATTGCTTTGGGACGTGGGCCTTGCAATTCTCGTGCTCGCATAGATTATTATAGGCACATCGAATCAATGATTGATGCTGAATGAATCAGCCTCTGCGTGTTGCATGCTCCTATAATTTATAAGTTTATGTCGCGGAGGTAGTCGTACATGTGCAGAGACTAGAGGTTTGCAGGTGCGTGTTGCATATATGCGCGCTTCGTGCCTCCTTCCTAATCTATTCTTTATGATGCCATTATGAACCTCGCCTGGACGAAAAGGATTTCATTCACAACTCATCAAAGAGATAGATAAATACGGATGAAGTCGAGCCAACCTTCGATCGATTGATAGCGACTTGCACCCACCGTCAGAGCGTGCGGGCTTCTTCTCTTAGCATGAGTTGAGCCTCTTTTCTCCGAAAAGGCGTGCTTTCCTCTGAGAGCTCAGCACATCTCCAGGTTTTTCTTCTACCAGGTAACTAGCCTTGCTGTTCACATCGTTTCTTGAATTCTTGTTGAGTGCTTTGCTTGTTCCGATCTGGGGTACCTGTATGGGTTGCCGCACACGAGAGCCTAAAGAAATTTCCCAGACCATGGATGGATTCTCCAAATCATTATAGCATTTGAGCTCCGATGTAGCTTGGGTTTTGTTGGCACCTGGCATGGCCGCGTTCCGAGGCTCCTCCGATCCACCCACGGAGGCGGACTATGCATGTAGGGCGAACGGGGAGATCCATGGACAACGGCAGGCAGCCGGACCACCATAGAAACTGCTGCAGCGGGACAGATGCACCAAGCAATTCTTGTTGTGATTTTTGCAATCGATTCCATGTGCTATTTCATTCTCCAGTGACTTTATTTCTCTTCTTTTTGATCGACGAACTGTCATGTGGTTCTTCCTTGGGCTCCCAAAGGCCAGTGTGGATTGCCTCTTGGCATGGCAACCACATCGATGACGCCGGACTGTACTCCTGATGGAGCTATCTAGCTATCCACTGTGACCCAAACGAGGCAGGCCTAGGGGTCGGATTAATCCTTCCTAAGCTTTACACATAGACTGACATAGGTGACCTATTTTTAGGGAATGGGCAATTTCTCAATCCATGGAAAAACAATGTTTTGTTCCATCGATCACCTATATCGATCATGCAGTGTTTGTTATTCTTCTTCCTCGGTTCCTCTTAGTCTCCATTGTCTTCCTCGCTCGGACGGCCACTTTCTCGCTGCTCTCTTTCTGAAGATCGAGTTTGCCGCCGCTACACCCACCGTCATCCTCTATGACGCCTCTGCCCAAGCCATTCGTGGCCCATGACACTCGCTCCTACCACCTCGCTCGGACGGCCCAGGATTTGAAGAATGGGTATTCAAAATTTTAAAGGATAATTTTTTTTGGACATCCTAAATCCTAATCTTCTTGCTCTTCGTATTTTAGACCTAAAGATTGCAATCCTTAATCCTAAGTTGCTGGCTTGCCAGCTCGCTGCTGTGCAGGAACAAATATTGGGAGAATGGGAGAAGATATTGGGCCGTGAGTAGTGGGGTAGGGCACGAGAGATGGGCTTGTCTTTATTTTAGGCCAGGTGTTTGGACAGCTTGTTATTTTGTACCATTTTTGTTTTTTTGTGAAAACAATGTGCATGGTGTACGTACAATATATAAACAAAATCTTTTTGAAAAAAATTAATGGATACGGTATTCAACTGAATACCCGAAGTAGGCCTGCCC